>CAJNYU010003400.1:0-7500 GCA_905331475.1 Rotaria socialis | reverse complement strand
AACAGAATAATATTTCGAAGCAATCGGTTTTAAGCCACAATTACATAGCAATAACAAATATTCCAAAATTAAATTAAAGTTTCCAGATAGCACATCGATGAAATAATAAAACGTTCATTCTCTTGACGGTGTACATTCGATTTTATTATTTATCTAAATAAAAATAAGAAAACAATATAAAAATACTGAATTCTTCAATGAATACTGATACCCTAATCCCTCATCAGCCGTACTCACATGTATATGATGTACAACCAAAAAAGAAATTATTGCTTCTTTCAATTTAATTTTTATTTTCTCTTTCAAAATAAATATCAATCAAATAGCTGAAGCAGAATCTTCACTAGAAAAAAAAACAAAAGCATTGACTATAACATATACTTCTTTATTCAAGAAAGTATATTATACGATTTCATACTATAATGTTTTTCCTTTTAATACTGCAGTTTAACATTGAAATAAATTTCTTTCTATTTAACTTGATCAACATTTTTCTTGTTCATCATTTCTAAAAACTTACGCACATATATACATATGTGTGCCGATGAAGAATAAGAAAATCAATTGAAGATGCATGCATGTATATATATAACAACCATAATAATCATGAGCGTATTTTACTTCGCTTTTCTTATTACTATTGTTTTTCATATTTTTATTTAGAATAAGAGCATAGTTATATACAAGATAAATATTCAATATATAAGCTAAAAACAAGATTTTATCTAATAATCGAATCAAAATTCTAAGTTATATTCATACACGTACATCCTGTGATGTTGATCGCAATTGTTTCTTTTACTATTTACATTTAATCGTAGGATAAAAACTAAAATCAATATCGTTGTTAATTTATCATATTCAATATGACAAATTTTTCATATTTTTATTCAAAAAATCTACTAGAAACTAATCGACAACATCTCACTAAAATAAATCGGTTATTTCAATAATCAAAAGTTTTCATAGATAAAGTTTTCATTATATATTATTTATTGTTCAAAATAAAATAGTTCATAAAAAAAAGACAATATAATACACCCTCAATCGATAAAAAAAGAACATCAGTTAGATGTATCAAACAGCAAATAAAAATGTATGTGCTAGTTACAAATCATGTAGAATCAAATCAATTGAATTGAAATATATATAAGCAACTATGAATAAAAAAACATAGATACAATTTTACTCTTATTTTACATCGACCAATTCAACAACATACGCATAAACATCATCTATTGTCATCGAAAACGAAAAAATAAAATACAACATTCCAATACGAAATAATAATATAAAAGTTAAATGACATATCTCTTTAGAATAAAAATATGAAAAAAAATAGACATCGACAAACAATATATCAAGATTTATTGAGATAAATTAAAGTAGTTACAATTAGAAATAATTCAATCTAAACAAAATGAATATATAGGACCATCTAAAACTCTATAAATATATAAACTATGAATATGAAATCAAACAGAATAATATTTCTAAACATTATCTATAAAAACCCAAAAAACAAATTCTTGGATCATATCAATAAAATTTCCAAAAAAAATAATTTACCAGATAATTATCTTTCTCAGACAAATAAATGAAAACAAAATCAAGAAGAATAAAATTCAACGAAGACATCGCCTAATAATGAATCAGAATTTTTAGCTATCCAATAAATACTTTCTTTTCACGAAAAAAAAGGATGCAAAAATTCAAGAAACGGAATAAAATATATGTGACGATTAAAAATATACTTTCATTGTAAAATTAAAACTGCTTCTGTTATAATAAGACAAAAAAATGCATTAAAGAGAAAAAAAAAGAAGTTCTTCCTCAACATAAGCTGCTACATGCACATCGATATGTATTCAATATCGAATATGAAAATTAATGAAAGATAAAGAAAATAACTGACACCCTCACGAATCGACTCACCAGATACGACTAGCTACCTAATTCGAATTCGAATATAAATCGAGATAACTACACAGACCTCAGCATATGCTCAGCTAAGGATTCCGATTTTGTTTTCGCCTGTATGAGCATGAATACTGATGCCCTAATCGCGCATCGCGCGAACGCTCACCCTCACCGTCAAGAGATAGAGAAGATATTTATAAGATTTTGTTTTGAATTCTTTTGTTTTATTTCAAGATTTAATCAAATCTCAACAAATAAAAAAATGCTTTCAAAGTAGCACAAATCATTCAAGGAAATTCGAAAATTGAACTATTTTAGTAACACTTTCGAGCGATTTCAAAAATATTCATAGTCATCATTGTTTTTTTTGTATGCTCAAAAAGTGAGTACACTAGAATCGGCCAGTGTCCGGCCGTAGGCACGATAACTTTTGAAAGCCTCATCCAATTGTCATGAAATTTTGTACACCGAATGACCTCATCGATATCTCAGTCGAGTTAGAATATGAGAAGGATCCGTCCAGAAATGGCTGAGTTATCGAAAAAATTGTCATTATTGACCAGACCATCCCTGAGGGGGGAGGGTGGTACAGGGATTTTTCAAAAAAAATTTTTTTTCCCAGTATTATTCACAACATATATAAATCGACTCAGCTTTTGCAGTACGCATAACAGTCGGATGCAAATCCGATGTTTCCGCATTTATTTGTTATTTTAATCAGTCATGACCGGTTTCGACCGTTGCTTAAGGGTTGAAATCAGATGACTTTTCATCATTCCGACATGCATAACATCTACCTTTCTATTCAAACTCTTCAACAAATCTAGTAGAATATAAGTGTTCAATTATTCAATTCATATATAAATATGATTAAATAATAGTGGCCACTTTCAAAGCATATATATTATTTTAATTTTATTTAAAGCAGGCATCTGATCAGACCCTTAAGCAACGGCCGAAGCCGATCATGACTGATTAAAATAAAAATAATAAGAAAACAAGAATAGGAAAAATTTCAAAAGAGATTTTCAATAAACTAGAATAAATATGAAATTCATTGAACATCTATATATAGATTGTAGAATTAACATTTTTTTTTATTCAGTTTTTTCTTGTTATTAAAACAATTTATCCATCAATTTATTTCAACAACGCTAGAGTAATAAATCTTTTTTTATGTAACAAATTCGATTCAAATAAAAGGTCGATCATTAATCGTTTGACACAAAAAGGCATTTGTTTATAAAAATTTACTTTTCAATAGTAAATATGTCTATTTTAATGAAATATCTATAACTATCCGATAACAAACGATCGAAAACATATTTTAATTATGTTTTCTGTCACAGATATAAGATGAAGAAATAGAGTTTATCAAGAAAATACGAAAATTAATTCTAATAAGTTATAAATTGATGATATCATCTGTTCTTGAGGGCGTGGGTGTGTTGGCTGTACACGTTTGTGGAAAGAAGACTGACATCCACGCTCCACACTCACACCCACCCTTATACTGAAGGGTTTACCAACGGTTTGTAATCGGTTTCAAGCACATGGGCATTCATAGTTAAATTCGTAAAATAGGGCAAAAGAATTGGATATTGTCGTCATCCCAAAGATAGAGATGGATTGCGATGAGTCATTCACGATTTTACTGGTGATATGATATGTTCGATTTCTTGGTGTTAGTGGAAAAGAAAAATAGCGAAAAGGAAAATAACGAGAAAAAAGAAAAGAAAATATCCATATATGGAAGTTTTCTTTTTCTTTCTTTCGCTATTTTCCACCAAGTTCGATTTCTTCATGGACAGACTGCTTATTGAAGACATCTATTAAACAAAATGACTATGTTAACATTTTTATAGAGAATCAAGAATAGAGATTAGATTCGATTCGTTTTTATTTGATATCTTAAATTTATCATGGACACTAATCAAACCGATAATAAGTTTTCTATAAAAACTGAAATCAATGAAGATTTTGAATTAATGAATTATATGCCAATGCCAATGCCAAATGAAGATCATATTATTGATGAAGTAGATAAGAAAAAATTTCAATAAATATTATTTTTTATATTTATAATTTCAGCATCGTCGTTTTCCTAAAAATAGAAAAACTAAAAAAAATCGTCGTCCTATTCGTAAAGGTTATCGAATGTTACGCCGTATTTGCCGATTTTGTAATGTATGTAATCAATAATGATCTCGATTATTTAAGATTTTATGTGTATATATTCATTAGTGTAAACTTCTTCTTACACCACAACATAAGTTATTTTGTGCTGGCTGTCATCAAATCACTATTGAAAATAGTTAGTTTAGAAAAACAAAACAAAATTTAGTATTTATGCTGGTATATTTTTCTAGAAAAAAATCTTAATAAAAAGAAAATTTTAACACGAAATAAGAAAAAAGATCGTATAAAACGTTCACAACAACAAAAAACAAAAAAAGAACATGTTGAAAATATTAGTAATTGCAATGGACTTGAAACTAAACTTAAATGGGCTGTTGATAAAGTACTATAAATTTTATTTAATTTGTCTGTTTCAATAAAATAATTAATTTTTTTAGTTAATAAAAATTCAAAATCCAGATCGCATTAATAAAATGTGTACGGTTATTATTAAATTAACAGAAACAATAGATATACTGCAGGCACATGAAAGAGTATCTGTAAAAGATTAAATAAAAAACCTGTTTCATATTGTTTTGTTCTTAGTTCATCGTTTTTTTTGTTTTGTTCTGTTTATTGTCTCGTATTAATTGTTGAAAACAAACAGTTTTAGATACATTCATAATCATGGTACACAAAACGTCTGGCAAGAAATCAGAAGAAATATTGGAGAAAATTTTGAATAAAAGATATTAATAAGATCTGCATTAATTCACAAAATTGATTTGCATAATGAACGTAGAGATTATTGAAATCAAATTTTGAATAAAAAAATTCATTTATTGATATAATAGATTTTGATATTGAAGGAGAGTGGGTGGTATTCCGACTCCGAATGACTCTGAAATTTTTTCTCGTAAATTAGCGACAACTTACGTGTGTGGTGATATTATGTAATTTGAATAGATAGATATGCTGAATTCTAGACCGAAAATAAAATCTGACTGAATTTCAATCTTTGTTTTGTCGAACAAAGATACTTGCAGTAAGTTCCAAGTTCTTATCACGAGAAAAAATTCTAAATTTCATTAAAAATGGAGATTAGTCTGTTAAATTAGTACCTAAAAAAAGAAACCAAATTCAAGTAAAGTTTGGGATCATTTCCACCAAGTTTTATCCAGTTTCAATGATATCAGAAGATTCAAGTGAAACAGTTGTTAAAAAAGCGCGTGAAGATGATGAAAACATATCAAATGTCGAAATTGAAGATATTGAGGGTTACTGATTTTGTTTTTCGAAATAGGCATTTTTAAAAGTTAATTTGGTGTAGCTGTTTTTTTTTCTGTTTCTATTTGATGTAGAGTAAGGTGTGGCTTCGGATACAGCCGCATTCGTGTTAACAGTATAAGACGCTTGTAGACTTTTGTTGAGCCGAATAAATCCGCGAGGGAGAAACAACAAAGACTTCGGTTGTGAAGTTTCATGAAGCCTTGAAGTCGCCTGTTCCTCCCTCGTAGATTTTAGTAGATTCTTTAAATAAATCTCTTGTATAAAATGAAGAAATTTTGAATTATTCTGTAATTCATCTGTGCCATGAACTCAAGTTTCATCTCATAAATTGAATATATTGCTAGAAAACAGATGTTGCCGAGTTAATTTCAAGGATGATATAGGGGTGAGTGAGAATGTGAGAGTTATTTATTACACCAACACCCAAACTCAAACTCGTACTCACACCCAACGTGATAGTAAAGGAAGTGACAATATTGATATCACTATTTTCTTTCACAGATCTGAAGAAGAAAAAACAGTAAAATGACATCCTGCTGCTCATGGGTACACGTATAACACGCATAATACAGCTAGCACATGAGGTTCGTTTGTCAGCCTATAGAAAATGCATACAGAATAAAAGAAATTCAGTCACATTAAAGGTAGTTAGATCAATAAGTGAAACGTTATCAATTGAGACTGAGCTTCTATCATAGGGTGGAGCTATATTCTGTAGGGGGTATAATTTACTCTTACAAATCAGAAATCCTTCCAGTGTGGCACACATGAACAAAATATTGATATTGGTTTCAACTTATTGTAGTTTGTGCTGAATATGAGTGCTATATCTTAACATGTTGATCTTGTGAACGGTCATCCATTAATGTCTTGCTATTAATTTCCAACTATTTTCTCATTCTCTTGCAGATATCAATCCAAGTACGATCGTTTTTTCATGAATGACATATTCACTTTGTTTATTTAAACATTTCAAAAATTACCTTAATCACAAACAAAGGAATTCCATAATAAAAATGATGCCAATCGATAGATCTCAATATCAATTTTTGAAATTGACCATTACCAGTAAAAATTCCTCGGCCTTGACATGTTGTATCTTTATACGAATGTGGAAAATGGAGGATACTACATGCCATTGTGTGACTGTTATCGCAAACAAAGCAATCATGTTCACCGGCAAATGTTGGGCCATAGTCTCTATGGCAGTAAATAGAATACTTGTTATACGAGTTTTCATATTTTTGTAGGAGGAATACCAAGTGGATTTGTTACAGTAAACAAAAACGGATGATAATTATCTACAGCATATGTACCGGTCGAATTGCACGAAACTGATGTATAACTTGCAAACAAATATTGATTATCTTTCGACTGAATGACAGTAATAGTAGAACCTTGATTATCAGAACATCGATGAAAATCGACAGTTCCTAAACCATTTCGTGTCGCTTTATAAACTAATATCTATTTTTGTTTTCTATTCCCATAAAATTCATTTCATTGTTTCTGATGTTCAGGGTGGGTGTGAGTGTTGGTCTTTTTTTCACCCAAACCGTCATCTTTCAACTGTTGCTTCTTTTCATTATATAGTTCATTAATACGTTTATGACTCTCCAGAAGTCATCATTCAATTTGTTCGAAAGTATCAGGAGTTGGATCGAATTGAGTTCATCAGATAATGCAAGCAATTCAAAATTGACTTATTGTACATGTTCAATATAATGTTTTGTACAAACATTCATTTGATAACGATCATATAAAACATGAAAATCACCTTTACAGTTCTCAACTGAACATTTCAATGAGGTCATTTATAAATAATGTTGGATAGTTTGATCTAAACTTTTTAAAAATCAATATCAATTAGGAGAAATCGAATGGGATTATCATAGAAGACAAATTTGGCATTGATGAATTCATTTGTTCATGCTAACCGATAAACTTCTATATCGGAGGGTGTGTGGATGTGGATGTATTATTTATTAGATGCTTATTCCCACAACAAGATCCACACCCACACCCATGCCCACACCCGCACACCCATCTCTTTAAAATCACTCTCAAGATTATTTCATTCATCAAACGTTTTTATAGATAAAATTTCCATTATAAATATATTATTTCTTTACAATTTATTGTCCAAAATAAAATAATTCATTACAAACCAAA
>CAJNYU010003399.1:0-21339 GCA_905331475.1 Rotaria socialis | reverse complement strand
GGTGTTTGCGTAGACCATAACAGAGATTCTGGGTGTTCGTGTTGAGTGGGGCCATCTTTTAGTCTTTGCTGACAGTTTTTTTTCATTATTGCTCCTAGAAAATGGGTGTTCGTCGGTGTTCGTGAATATAACTCTACACGCTGTGGGTGTTCGTAAAGATGACTTATATGCGATCTCACAAACTTCGCTGTTCGTGCTGTTCGCGTAAATTAGTAATACCCCAATGCTTTCGATCTCCATCTTGTACATAGTGACTTTGTTTTCTCTATTTCTATATATTAAAGATAGATTACGTGGTTAAATTTTGCAAAATTAATTTCGTTTGTAAATATTTAATAAACATATCTTCTTTGTCGATTTTAGTTACTTGAAAAATGAAAAAAAGAAAGAAAACGTGAAAACAAGACAAATATGTGAAATACAAAAGGCAAAAAGAAAAAAGAGAAATGAAAAATAAAAAAGAGACAGAAAAAAGCACGACTACAATAATACAAACAAACAATAATAGTTAAGCTTGCATTTTAACATGAACTTTATTACTACCTCGACAATAATACATTTTATGTGCATCATAAGAACTTTTATGTCGAAATGGAATTTGACATGTTGAACAAAATGTCTCATTAGTTTTCTTTTTATTATTTGATTGATCCTCATTTGTGGGTCGAGATGAACAATAATTCGTCATATGTTGCTTTAATGTATCAATACTACCAAATTTTATATGACAATAAGGACAAGCAAATTTTTTCTTTAATAAAATTCCATCAGATATTTTTTTCATTGAATTTACATCGACTGATTCAATAAGAACATTACGAGTGAGATTCATCGGATCAGATGATTTATTGTTTGAAGAAGACAAAGGAGAAGATGATGAAAGACTAGAAAAATTTTGTAGAACATTTTTTCTTCTTTTCTTTACAAATCAAACATACTCTCGATCTTCATCCGATTTTTGTTCATTATTTGGCTCATTCATCATAATATGAGTATCGTTGGATACAATACATTCATCACTATCATCTTGTTCTTCTTCATCACATTTCATATTTGTATGTGTTAATTTCATATGACGTAGTAAATTCCATTTTGAGCAAAATCTTGATTGACATTCTAAACATTCAAGTAAACTTTCTTTTGTATGCACACATTTGATATGATTTAATAGTGCATCTTCATGATCAAACATGGCTGAACATATTGTACATTTCAGCAATAGTTGCGTCGATGGAATTGGTAAAGAATTATTTATCGTTGATGTTATTATTATATCATCATCTGAACATGGTTCATTATTAGATAAATGAAATTTAAAATGCATACGCATTCCACGCAAAGTATTTCCACGATATTTGCATAGACGACACATAAATGGTGATGAACGATGAGGCGGTAGATAAGATGAATTTACTGAATCGTTTGGAGATAATGAAACAGTTCTTGATATTGTTGTTGATATCGGAGGAGATTGAGATCTATTCAGATGGTACAAATAGAAATGATGTAATAAAGACGTATGCATATACTGCAATGTTAGTTTTGTTTTTTTCGTAAAAGAAAATAATGAAAAAAAAGTTTCATGTAAAAATCTTCTAATAATTTAACAGAAGAAGTAGAATATTTATGCCTTTCGATTATTTTGTGGTTTGAACTGTTATCTAGTAACATATTCAATATCTTCTCTATTAACAGTACTAGATGTAGATCTAGGCATAGCTTTGGCTGGAGACACAGTTATTTTACTCGACTACTTCAATAATCCATATACTTATCAATCATATACTAGTACTATGAGAAGCTATACCTCATAAACAGCAGAGTCAGTATGCTACTGAATGAATGATCTAAGACGAACAACTGTTAGAGATCTGCTTGT
The DNA here is from genome assembly GCA_905331475.1 of Rotaria socialis. NCBI lineage: Eukaryota > Metazoa > Rotifera > Eurotatoria > Philodinida > Philodinidae > Rotaria > Rotaria socialis. The sequence continues at coordinate 19,460 of CAJNYU010003399.1, read as the reverse complement.
AGTCATGCCAAAGTTATTGACACTGAATTTTAAAAAATGAATCCATTTCATAGATTTCAAATTGATCATTTTGATGAATGTTTTCTGTCAGTTTGATGATTCTAATGTCTAGATCGATAATAACATATCATTAATAGAAGAATGTCTTTCTTATCGAAATATTTTTTATCACCAGAGATGTAAGCTAGCCACTGGAGTAATTACTACTGATGGCTAAAAGAAAGCATTTTTTTTAAAATATTCTAGTCATCGGAAATCCAAGCGTCAGTTTACAACTCGATGACTAAAACTTTTATACAGAAATTCAAACGCTAGATAATGTTTTTCTTTTTTTTAAATGAATCTTTAAAAATAATATTGTTATGTATGCTTTCTTCTTATACAATATTTTCCATTCTATTTGATTTTTTAATCAAATAAGAAAACATTGACGTCCCGTATAAATAAATACTAATACTACAATAGTAAAAGCCATTTAGAAACATAGTAATTACATAAATAGTGTCTAAAATGATTAGATATTATTTACTTTTAAATTTGAAGATCAATTAAGTTATCAAATTTATAATTTCAAAAAACAAACTAAGCTTTCTCAATCATGAAATAGTAAGAGGAATATAGATCAACCAAACATGTTTTGAATCACTTAAAAATTCGAATGATTGGCTTACTGTATTGAAGAATAGTTTTACTGCTTGAATCATCTAAAACTAGGTCAAACATACGGGTGATTTCTGTACTTTTTCTAATAGAAAATCAAACAATTTATCAATGAGAAAGAAACGGTACGCTCCAGTGCGATGTTTTTTTCCCTAACATTTTCCTCTTCGAATAGTCTTCTATATGAATGAATGCAAATATAAACTTGTGGTCCTTCTTACCGATTAGAATCATTAACTATTACTTTTGTTTCAATTGTAGATGTATTTACTGATGAATTATTATTTGCATTTTTCTTTTGTTTTCTATATTCGATACAATAGTTTTCTTGATGAGCATGTAAAGTTTTCAATGAACTGAATCGTATTGAGCAATAATCGCACTCATAGATTTGTTGTTGAGCACTATATGATGCTTTTGTTATTGTTGATGATGAATTAAGTATATTAAATAAACTCGTTGATTTTTCAATAGTTAAATCTAATGGTGAAGACGATGACTTAGTTGATATTTGTCGTTGTTGTTGTTGTTGTTGTTGTTGTTCACCTTCATCGATTTGTTTTTTAGGTTTACTTAAATCAAGTGGTTTATTATCATTGATTGGTGACTTTGATCGTTCACTATTCTCAACTTTTGATGAAACAATTGGTACAGGTACGTAAATAAATGGTCCGATTTGTATTGGCCGATCAAATGGAATTGGTGGTCGAAATGAATTTGATATATTTTCATTGATTTGACGTAAGGATGATGATGATGATGATGATGATTTCGTTCCACAGTAGTGTAATTTATGTTGAAGAAGATTATCTGGTTTTGAAAATAAAATATCACATTCTGAACAATAAGCATCATTTGATGATAATGATAAACGTTTTGTTGGCGATGGTAATGGTGATGAATCATTTATATCAATATGTTTGCGTTTCATGCCCTTTACTTTAACAGTCATTGTAGAATCTATAAAACATTTTTTATGGTAATCAATGACCTTTTTTTCGTTAGAGATTACTTTATCTTTATCGATTTACCTGTTGCATGAATTTTTGTAGTTTCTCGTTTCGTACAATAATGTTGTCGGTGAGCTTCTAGTGTACTTCGATTACTATAACGAATACCACAATCATCACATGTAAAAAGAAGTGCTAGAAAAAAGAAACAATAATTCAAATCAACGAAAACTTATTAAAGAAATATATTTTCAGAAATTTTACGATAAAGTTTTTTTGTTTCTTTAGATTTCGATCCATTAATATTGATCATAGATAAATCTGATTTAATACTTGACGAAGAAAGATTAGCTTGTGGTTGTTCTTCTTCAGATTCGATAGGCTCTTGTTTCACTTTGATAATATCAGTACTATTATTCATATCTAATTTTGACTCTTGTTTTATTTGTGATTCTTCGATTTGAGTTAATTTTGGAAGAATAATTGTATTCGAACAAAGACGTGTACCAGTTTTTATAGATTGAGTTAGGCTTGCATATATTTGTTCATCTAAATAGTCTCTAATTTAATTTTAAGTTACAAAAATAAAATTGATTAATTACTTTGAAAAGTTATATCGAGATTTGAAGATGCATTATTCGATGCTGAACATCTAGTAAGCCAATTATGTTTATTATCAAGCAACTGAAAAGATTGTGTTCCATTTTCAAGAGTTTCATTATCAATCTGTAAGAAAAAGAAGAGAAAGACAAGTACAAATTGTCAAACTGATGTTCTAGTTTTAATATGGAACCATTGCAAAAGGTTAGCATAGTCCAATATCTGTCTCGCGTTCTCTCTCGATTTTTCTTTTTTTTTCCTCTTTCGTCACTGCCATCCTATCATCTCTCGGCACATACATATAAAAAAAACTCAAGATAACCATACTTCCATGCGTGCCCGCACGCGCGACCATCGGATTGGAATGGCCGATAAGACAACGACAACAACGAGCTATCATAGATCGCTCGTGTCGTTCTCATTTCTTCAATGTCCTCATCGCCGTTGTTCTATCAGCCATCTTTCAATCCTTTGTATGCACACGCACACATAGCGAACATGAATATGTGCTTTGACGATGATAAGAGCAAAACGATGAGATAGATAACTCGACTAAAAACGGTAGCAACAAATATAATCTAACAGAGAAAACTTCTATGATGCCGTCGTTAAGTCTTATCTTGCGGCACCAAGAATGCAACGACAGCAGGATTAAATGAGAACGAGGAAGCGAGTAAACCTTATCTTTCTGTCATAAAATGTGAAATAAGAACATACTTGCATGATCATGCAACTAACATTCGTTGAATCTGAACCGGATGACACGTGTTGTTGTTGTTGTTGTTGTTGTTGACAAGAGATTAAGATAGCTGGAAATGGGCCAAAACGATGTTCTTGTTCAATATCAATTCGAGCTACAATATCATGTGACTATGATTTAAAAAAAGCAAATCATAGATGAAATACTTTTTTCTCTCTTAACTATAATTAAACTTACTTCTTCATCACATTTCAATTCATCGGGTAAAACAAACATAGTTTCATCACCTTCTTTAAAGTATCATATGTGAAATAAAATTAATATTAAAAAAATGATGTACCTTTCAATGACTTTGGACGAAGTTGCTTACGACGGGACATGGCCATTGAGTGTCTATACATATATGTATATGTCTGAAGAAGAGAAAAGCAAACGAGAAGGATGCATATACATGTATATACATATATGCGATCTAATCGATGATAATCGTATTTCTCTCTCTCGCGTTCTTTTCTCTTAACCGATAAGCGCAAATTGACCATTACGGAACATTGAGAAGACATGGAGAAAAAGAAAAAAAAGTTCAATATATATATATATATATAATACATCGAAAATAGAAGAAAGAGAATTCGATCTTCTAATCTTCGACGTCCCGTCCCGTCATCACCCTCATCGTCTCTTTCAACTCTTCTCTCTCTCTCTTTCTCTATCCTTTTTTTATTTCACTATAGATAATATTTAGATACGCTCTCATAGAGTGTGTGTGAGGGAGCGAGAGCACGTAGATAGGCGGCGTGCACAAAGATTAGGCACTGATAACAAGACCAACTAGCGAGACTGACTGAGTAAGTAAGTAAGATGCGAATGAATGATTCAGAATTACAGTCCGATATTGCTTCAATACTTTCTTGCATCTTTGAGCTTGTCATCATATGTATACATATCTGATTAATAGCATATTTAGATTTATAATATTGATTTTTTAACTAAATTGAGAAGCACTGGTGATTTGATGATAATAATTGAGAAACGTAAAAGAGAATAACGAATGAATGATGTACTTTATCAGTATATATATATATATATTACCTATCATTTAAATAGATATAAATGAAGAAATCAACATTTTACATTGACACTAAGTTTCTAAGTAGTACCTGTTCTTCCTTTACACTGGTAAGATAAGTGAGTCTGTGATTGAAGTCAGCACATATATCGAGGAAAAGAGAGACGAGAGAGAACAGGTTAAATCACCGTGCCGATGTTGGTGATGTTTTTTGCCATTCGCTTACACGCGGCGAAGAGATAAGCCTTGCACATATCCATAAAAAACGTTTTCTCTCTCTCTCTCATTCTCTGACTATTGCCGACGACGACGCCGCGAAATTGCAACGTCGTCGTTCGTTATCTTATCGATACATCGATCATCAAGGGAGAAAGAAAAGAGTCGAACTTACCCGAACGACTGAATGAGGTCTGTCTTTTGGCCAGATTGTATATTCATTCTATTCACAACACATGCACTTCTTCCAATTAAAGAAGAACAATGTGTGTGTATGCTATATTCAAGTTAAAAAAATTACCATCTACCAATTCTTATCAGTTGGTAATCGAAGAGCAAAACAGACAGCGGCATCAACATCAGTACTTTTATAGGCTTGAAATAGTAAAGAAATAAAGATACGGACGAATGATCGACATGCACAAAATAGACTAACAAATGTCGTTCGTTTAGCTGATATGTAATATTAACTGAATTCATTGGTCTTATAAACACACACACACACACACACACATAGATATATGTATTTATACAATGTTTATCAATTCTATTTGCGTTCTTTTTTTCCGTAGTATTCAATAGACACAATATGCAGCATCTTTAGTGTATCAAAACAAGAGAAGAAGAAAAAAACGAGCAAAAGAAAACAAGAGAAAGAAAATAAAATCAGAACGAAAGTAATTTTGATTGAAAGAAAAAGACAAAAAAAAGAAAAGAAATGCATAATAAAAAATAAATATGTATACTTTTTATGTTTTGCATAAAGACCTGCACAGATCCGCTTATGTATTCATAAAACTAACATTTTTCCTTGATGCAGTCTCTCTCGATGTAGATCTTTTCAAAATAGATTTGAGTGTCTGATTCGAATGTACACTTGAGGATGGAATACGTTCAGTAACAATTGTTGTTTGCTGATCGTAATTTATTATTCCATCTTCTCGTCCATCATTTAGTTGTATAAGATTCTCCTGGTCATCTTTAGTAATAATTGAAACTGGAATTTCCATACGAAATTCATTTTTATAATTATGATTATTACTATTATTAGTCGAAGGAGATTGTGGCAATTGAAGCAAAGTATCAGCTACTATTGATGTAGGATGAGAAGGCATTTGAATTTCATGTAGAACAGGTATATGATAAAGATTGTTTCTTTGAGACATACGTGCAGAGGATGGACCGATTGGTGGCTTTGTTGACAACGTATGTGCCGACAATAAACGACTATCAAGTGAAACAGATTGATTATTTTTCAAATTGACAATAACACGACGTGATAATGCAGGCGACCGAATCAATATATTATTAGTGTTATCAGGTAGTGAATTATTTACTTGTTGCTGTTGTTGTTGTTGTTGTTGTTGTTGCTGTTGAAACCGAACAATACCTTGTATAGCTTCACGAGCCATAACTTCAGCTCGACGTCCTGATGAGGTATTTGATCCTGTACTGGCATAGTCTGATGATAGTGATGTATCTGTTAAATCCGTTTTTTGACGTTGTAATTGATTGCTTAATGGATTTGATAGTGGTGAAGAACGAAGAACAGCACTCGATATACGAGAACTATTTGTTGGTATGGATGCAACATTTGGTGCTTGTGCAAATCGAATAGGAATTCGACGAGCAGACGATGGTATTATATTTTGTTTAATTGTATCATCATTATCATCATCAGTTGCTGCTGCTGTTGTCGTCGTTAGCTTTGTTGTTGCTATTATGGGAACTGCAAGATTAAAACGACGTGAAACGGATGGTAAACGAAGTACATTAGTTTCTGATTCTTCACCATTGTTATTTGCATGATTTTGGGAATATTTCGAGCTAGGCCGTAAAAGATCTTTTAAGAAAACAAATTAATTAGCAAGGAGAAAAACAAAACAAAAATATTTTATGCATCCTACGTATAAATATATTCTGGAATCAATTTTTTTTAATTTCTCAAAAACTATGGACGAAAAATTTTTCAATTTTTAGAAATTCATTGAGTTAATACTAACTAGTATAATGTGGTTTCGGACTTGAATTTCTACTGCTATCGTTGGCACTAGATGACATTTGAGTCGTTTCACTAATAAAAGTAACAGGTATAGAATGAATAGAACTATTTGTTGTCGATGCTCCATCCTCTCTTGTTACTGGTATCGGAATAAATTCACGCTTGTTTGGTATCATTGTACGAGTTTGTGTAACAAGCGGAGTGAATGTGGATTTAAAAAGACCAGAAGAAAAGTGATTATAATTATTAGTATTATTGCTCGTCGTCGTCGCTGTAACTATGGGTTTTGGTGACTGAGCATTAAAATTTTGACGATGAAAAAATGATTCCGAACTAGTTGTTGCACTATGTGGAGCAACTCTTGAGTAATGATAACGTGGCATATATATTAATAGCGATCTGCTATTTTGGTTACTCGCAGATTTATTTGAAAAATTTGTATTATTACTTGGAGGACGACGAATGACATGGTAAAGCATCGACGACGACGAGCATTACAAATGTTGATGATGATTCTCTGAAATAGTATATAATAAGTATATATTTTTGTTGACAACACAACAGACATGTTCTTTCAATACTGTCGAGTCAACGAGAAAAGGCTCAGATGAAAAAAAAGAAAAGAAGTGAAATTCATTTTAATACTGAAGCTCTAAAAATTATTTCAATTAATCCTTTTTTTCTTCTTCTTCTCGTTCTTATTTGTGCATAGATTCGATGCGGAAAACACACATATCATGATTAAAGAAAAGAGAAAATGGAGAACTTTCAACTGATACTATGTCTTCAAGCTTGTCAAGTTAATTTTAATCTTTAAAATTTAATCTTTTTTCAATAACAAAATTTATTCAGTCTTTTCATTTCTGCTCAACTTGATTCAACTAAATTTAAAGAAAGGCATCTATTTGTTGAAAATAATTACGAGAAGAAATTAAAAAAAAGAACATTCGAATAAAACTTCCTAAAAGAAAAAGACGAAGAAGTTTATACAGTAGCTTGCAAAGAGAAATGCACGTGTCTCACCTGCATGCAAGTTACAACATCTTTCTATGTCGACAACAATGTCTTTTTTTTTATACACCAAAAATTTATCGAATATATAAAATGTGATAAGAAGAAACAAATCATTTTGATACTCATCATCAAAAGTATTATCACCACCATTATAATACAACAAATGACATACAGTGACATTAAATAGAGTGTGGACGGGACTTTGACGATACAAGAAAGGGAAAGAGAAAGGGACTGAGAATGTGTGTGTGCCTGTTGCACATCCACAATATCATCCAAAATATTCGCAAAATAAGACAACACACATAGAGACGAGAGGGTGCGTCTATCTTGTCGCTTGTCTATTTTTTCTTTATACTTATATTATCATTGTCTGTATATATGTAGAAAAAGAACTTCTGGTGTTGATAAGCTATGCTCACACGACAATTGTCAAGGAAAAAACAAGAAAGACAAAAAAAATAGGGAACAAATAGATAGAAACTTGTTACTTATCATGCAGATGTATAATGATAGTAGAGAAAAAAGAGAGAGAGAACTGAAACTTGTCTAACTGCGAGCTAAGACGAATACAGCGACATGTAAATACTCAGTTGTCTATATACGTAGCCACAAAAATACCAACATTAGTTTAATACACAAGTAAACGAAAAGTTGATGTAAAAAGGAAAGCATTTTTCTTCTGCTCTAATGCGTCTCTACATACACATAATATCACCTGTCAAAAAACCCTTTCGGATGAGAATGAAAAATGATTTTTTTAAAACAAGCGTTATTGAATTTTCATTTAATTAGACTTCTATTACCTTGTTTTTTTTACATTTCTCCGTATTATTCATTGATAGATTACCTTCAAGCCAGCTATCAAACGATGTTATCATGATCAATAATGACACTATGTAAAAATGTCTTGATTTCTATTTCTTTTTTTTGTGTTATGACAATAAACGACAAATTATAAAAAATAATTTGTTAATATTGTTATTGAACATCCATATGAAATATTATTTCGAAAATAATTTCACAAAAAAGTATGGCAAACAAACTGAAATAGTTAGGACAGCATATCTTCTTATTAAATATTTGTTAACAAGGCTGATGACATAAAGTAGTCGACACGTAGGTTTATTATTCTATCCTTGATTTTTGTGACACGTATTCATGGCAATAGTTATCAATATACGAAGTAGTCGATTCATAATCGATGTAATGCAAAGAAAAATGATGTTATCAAAGTAGACGAATATGCCTAAATATTCGATTAATAAATTAATGCAAGCATATTTATCTATTATCTTTCTCATCTTTATCATAAGAGGAAAAAATTTAACGTCTAGTTAACATATTTACAACATGATAAATATATTTTCTGAAATATACAAAAAAAACAACATACATGAAAACAATAAAATTTATTAGTATTTTTATAATAAGTAAATAAGATAGTTTTTATTATTTTTTATTTGGTTGATCTTTCAGTGAGACTAATTCACAATTTTCTAATTGAAATTTTTTTAGTACATTCGTTGTTTCTATTTTTTTTCTACCATAACATTCACGACGTATTTTTGTATGAGATATAAATATTGTTATGATTGCACCAGTATGTCCAATAGTATCAAATAATGTAGTTATTTTTAATGAATAAGTTGGTATTGAATAGGAAAACATGCAACGAAAAAGTAAAAATGATGACAACAAACCAGGAATAATAAGCATCGTAAGAAGAACAAGTATTCGTCTAAGCAGTGCTATTTGACGTTTTCGACGACATCGTTCTATTAATGGTAAATGTAAAACATAACAAAGAATGTGTATATAGACACTTGATAGAAATAACATAGAAATATAGTAGATAATCACTAAACAAAACAAAAATTTTATGTTAAATACAAATCAATAAAATAAAAGGAACAAAGTCTTATATTTATTTCAGCACATACTCATATATAACGAATGATAAGTTTGAGTTATTGGTACCAGACATAAATGTGATCCCGAATCATAATTTACTCCATCTGTAAATATTATTACTGATATCAATAATATTATTAGTAACCATTGAAATAGAAGTACTACTAGAAAGCATCGATTAGATGTTAAAAATCGATTTGTATGATAAACAATACATCGAAGTCTGTTAAATGCCTTTAAACAAAGTGAGGTATACATATATAGGTAAAATAAATTTAAAAGTGTTCCTCGTAAGATACAAAATGAATCGGGATAACCAATTCCTTCAAAATCACTTTTTAATGCATAACATGCATTTATTAACATTATTGTACTAGTTAGTCCTATAGCTAAACAAGCATTACAGACTATTAAATTTGAAATTGAATACGACGGATGATCGAGACGTATGATTGTCAATATAAAAATACATGCGCAAAGTATACCAACTAAATTGCCAATAATCATAATTGAATCATTAATAAAATACCACAATGGATAAGAATCAGTAATATTTTTTGTTATATTCATTATTGAAATGCTAAAAATGAGAAGATTGTAGTTGAACAACAAAAAGAAAAATCAACCATCTCAGATCTTAATGAATAACTCATAAAAGGTAAGTTTCTTAGTATCTTCTGTTTTTCTTAACATCTTTTCAATATAGCAAGACTGCGTTATTTTAATTGAGTTCTGGTTTTATTCTCTATAAATTAATTTACAATTTCGAAATGCAATAAGATACTTTATTTGTTTGAAGTCAATGGCAAAGATGCATTCAACATAGGGCACGCTGAAAACAAAACTTGTTTTCTTTCCAAACATTTTGTTTTGTTCTTAATGAGTGATTTTATTTACCTTCCTTTCAATAATACAATACGGTGACTAATTATGAATCGGAAACTATTTCTAATGAAATCTTGGATAGAATCGTGAACTTATCGTCTTCAGCAAATAAGCATTATCTTTAATCAATGACATACATATTAACACAATGTCTTGGAAATTTTGTATATACACATATACGTATATGAAAATCTTCAGCGCTCTTACACTTTTGATTATTCACGAAGAAATACTGATAATCTTTCGTATCTACAGCATATGCTAGTATAACTTGTTTTTTAACAGATAAATTTCTATTATATGAGAGAAAAAGTAAAAGAATATTGAAAACGGTCATACGTAAAAGATTTGACAAAAATTTCGAAGGTATTTATTCTATTTGTCAAGAATAATGATCACGAACTTGATGAACTAAATATTCGTTCCGTTAATCAAAACTTCATTGGAACTAGTTTTCAGTGAGCAAATCATTCATTTATTGTAAGAAGAAAATAAACGCTAGTAAATTTACTAATGGGAGCAAAAATAAAAGACTTTGTAGAAAATAGAATTGTGACAGTGACTTATACTAAATTTATCTATGTAATTTGTTCGCCATAAATAAGAGTGTCTCTTGTGCAATTTCCGTTATGAAAGAAAATTTGCGAACAACCAACTGAGAACAAAATGAAATAATACTGTTATATTGAAAAGTTTATCAGAAATATATAAGATACTGAGCGGATTCATTTCCTTAGGGCCATCCATCATTTTAATGTAAACATTAACGCTAGCTATGTTCACAGAACAATAAATAACACGTTCGATGGATACAGATTTAATGTGTATTCATGGATAAAAGTCACTTCCGTCATCGGGTGTGAGTTATCATAAGTAATAGAAGATTTAATCATTTGCGTGTCATTACTTCATCGTGGGTGTGAATCACGGACACCAATCGAAATCTTGTGTACTTAATTAAAACTTGAGTTTCGCCAACGGAATCTATTTTTTTCTGTAAACTTTATAACTTTTTAAAGTTTTATACTATCTTCTGTATTGCTTCATATCAAATGCATGATTAAATCTAAATATTTTGAAATGAACCTCAATTTTAATCAATGTTTGTTTTTCATTTCAAAAATAAATTTATTTGCTTGAATAGTTATGCTTTTAGATTTTCGAACCTAATCAAATGATTACCTTGATTAAATTAATAGAAAACAGCGTTACAATAGAGAGAAAATGAAATTTCTCTTTCTAACCTTCTGATTAGTATATTGAAATATTACTCTATTTTGAATCTTGAAAATGGTTCTGAAAATCTTTATAAACTTTGCATGACAGATAGCTTAAAAATATTGCTTTTTGAATTTTGAATTTTAATAAAAAGTCGACACTATACATAATCACTTGGTAGCTGCTAAAACAAGTGGCAGATGCTTAATCCCATCGATGCACATTCGTAATCAAACAAGAGTATACAGATTTTCAGATCTCCGTTCTTTCTGATGATTGAGAGCGGATGAAGATAAAAACTTGTGTCAAATAGTTTAATAGCTTTATGATAGAAGTCATGTTTTTCTTCTTCTTACTTAGTTTAAATGAATTGATGTAAATCTTTACATACTAAATGTGTCTTAAAATATTTTTTGATCAGTAAGCACAATATGAAAAATATCATGTCTAATCACTAAAAGGTCATAAATTCGAGACTTTAGAGTTTCCTTTTTTTGTATCATAGCAATCTAATCTGAAATAACATATAAAATTATATGTAATTTAATGATAAACCATGGCTTTTGCTAAAGAGTTTATCCATAAAAAAAACATAATCCTTGACAGTTCTATTTTTCCTGTTCTATATTAATCCGTCATTACAAAAGATAATCTTCAAATTTTCATTATAGATAATACGCTTTTTCTGCCTAAAGATATGAATTAATTACTGTTTTTGATACAGCACATCGCTATTTATTGTAGAATGCTGAAGTTATCGCATCACGCAAAGTTGATTTTTGAAACAAAAGCAGTTAAAATAATGGCAGAGTAATCATTTTTTTTAAAGAAAACAACATAAAAAAAATCAGTTTCATTCTATGGTTGTGACAGAAATACGTTATAAAGTCATTCATGTACTGCTCACAAGTTCTGTTTCTAATAAAATTTACGAGCATGAGATGCCAACTATTCCCTTATAGTAATCAAATGAAAAACAACATGCATTGTTGTTTCGGTAATTTATACTATGTTCATGATTCAACTTTCTGGCTAATCAGATGTTAGATAAATAAAAGTAACTAACTTGGATTAAATTTTCTTGTCGACAGGCCAAATAATAAATCTAAAAATAGAAATTTATAATCAATAGCAAGAAAATAAAAGCAGATGGTTATGTGTAATAAATTTCATGAACAAAGCTTATAAATGAGAGGTGCAAAGTATTCCAAGTTTCAAAAAGATATCCAGAGTTTTTTTCCTGGCAGAAAAAACTTCATGAGAATTTTCTTTCTTTCTTTCCTGATGAAAGTTTCATGGACGGCACACTTAACATCGCATGAAATGATAGGTTTTTTCCAGAACATTTTTATATCATAAATTAATTGAAATAATAAGAGAAACTTAACAAATCATAATAATCATGCCATTGAAACCGAAGGGCATCCTCGAAGATGTTCACGTCTATCTCTGTTGGTTTCATGATCATGACAAGAATTTTTTACAATGATTGAGACATTCAAAAACACAAAATTAGATGATCTATAACTGACAACAATTAAGGAGTAGTGTATTTTTACACGAAAAATGCCAAGTATGTTTAAAGTACATCACGAGGATGCATGGAAAAAAAGAATGATTCAAATCTTGCTCTCTTTTTGTTTAGGTGAGAAGTGTATAACGAGAAGGATGGGAAATCATGCATACTATCCGTATTCAGCTTCTAGGTAATCCATGATTTCCATGAAAAGACAATGAATATATAAGAAAGTGAGAGGGGGCATACGAAGAGTTCAGTAAACACGGTAATAGTAGGTCGACTAGAGAGCGAGAGGCAGAAAGATAAATAGACAGACATACAGAAAGCAAAGCATATTGATTGAAGACAACAAGACGCAGAAAGTAAAACAATAAAAAATATATTTGTTGTGACTCATGAACACATATTATATGTAATATTCAGCACTGTAACGAAATGTCAACATTATTGCTATAAAAACTAAAAATGTTTTTTGTGCGACGATCAATCAAATTTCTTGCAAACAGCACAGGGTGAATATCAATTTTAATTCTTTTTCCATCTTATCTATACGAATAAAATTATATAGAATTCTCAAATATTAGCTAGCTATTTATGAGCAAAACAAGAAATATCAAGGAAAACGACTGAACTAAGATATTTACAAACACAAAACATTTAAACGTAGGTAAGCAATCGGTACTTTTACTGGCTTCTAATCGTGTTTCTGAACTAAAAGATTTAAGTCAATAGCTCATCAAAAGATTTTTGACTCATTTTTATCGATGATTTCATGTAGTCCGTTCAAGGGCGAAAGGCAGATTTTTGAGATTTTGAAAATCCAAAAATATCCAAAAAATTCAAATCCGCCGTTTCCCCTTCGAGTCCGTTTGTGTGTTGAAACTATGTTTAAGGAAGTCGTGCGTAATAAAAACATCTAAACCACTAAATATTAACGAGAAATATAGACAGTTATACTTATTTGTGAATACTTTCTTATTTCTTGCAATAAATGAACCAACTAGCGTCTGTAAAATAAAAAGGAAAAATTTGTAAATAATAAATAACTTGACAGTAATGCGTAAAAAATTGAATTAATCATTCAATGCATTTAACTAATTATAAAAAAAAAGTCATCTTGAAATTGAATACTCGAAAAACTTGTCAATCCGGATTATCAAAAAGCCTTTCTCTATTTGTATTTTTCTATGGTGTGTTTCATTTTCTATGGCAATCAAGAGTGGTAGAGATTATTAATAATTAAAATGAAGTACCAATTTTTTGTCACATCTTTATTATCATCACCATGAAGATTATCAACATTAGGTTGCCAAAAGAAGTATTAATTTTTAAAACTATTCACATGCTTTGCATAGATGAGAATAAGAGTTCGCCAGTATAAACTAGGGAGTCGTCTCTTTCTTTTCATCATGAGAAAGCAAAAAAAAGAATTTTCTTAAATTTCATATTAATTATATTACAGAGATGATTTTTCATATAGCTATGACTTTGCTGTGCCAAATTAATATCATTGAATTTTTATACTATCATGCTTTGATAAATAATTTAGAACATTCTTTTTTAAGAAAGCTATTTAGTCTATTTAAATACTGAGAAAATTACTCTTGCTAGATCTTGAAAAAGACCGATCATTGATCAAATAATTATAATTTTTCATTAAAGCTTAATAAAACATCCTCATTCCAAAGATTAATTAATTCAACAAGTCAAGATAATGAGATTGAAATTCTAAAGTTTGAATACTATACTTCAGACTAACTCCTGCTTCATCAATAACTAAGTCGATGATTTTCATGCGTCATCACTAATACCAGTTAATTAAATTCACTTCTTATCGAACACTACTCGTCTCTTACTGTTTTGAAAAATAGAATAGACATTAAAAACTGATACGATGGGTCTTGTTTCTGTAATCACATTAGTAATAATAACTTAAACAACAATAAATATAAATCAGATTCATAGTGGTGTCTTATTGTTTAGACAAACTTCATAGTCTCGTAAGTATTAGGACGCCACAATGAATTTTAATTCTCTAACATCAAAAAGAAAGATCAAGTCAATTAATGAATTTTTACGACTCATCTACTATCTTTATTGTCTTCTTCTGATTAAATTAAATTAATAATTATTATATCTCTTATTGTTTGTTTGTGTTAATTTGATATAGCGTCAGTAGATAGAATGAAACCATGCGTGAAGTTTTACAGAGTTCATTCATACAAAGGTATTGTTATCCGACAACATAAATCTCTCAATTGTTCATCGGTAATGTTCATCACTGAGGGATTAGTTTTTTAATTAATTCTGACCTACTTATATGAAAAGAATGACACAATATGATTAAAAAAAGATAACAGTGTGAAGGCAAGCACCAAACATGATTCTTCATATGAACAATGAAAGAATTACTTGCTCTTAAACATCAAATACAGTGTAAACCATAGAAACAATTCGAATTTTAGACATCTATTTTTTCTGCAGTATTATTGCCTAAATAAATATTGCAAGAGCTAAATGTTTTTCATGTTTATTCATTAATAATATCTATACTAGTCATAATATTTAATTCTGTATAAAAAAATGAAATGTTTATTCTTCTATTCAAATAAACTAATCGTCTATAAGCTACTTATAGCTATAGTATGTTGAATGTCACATTCAACGGACATGATACTATATCGTAGCTTAGTAGGAAAAAAACATTTATTTACTGATTTGATGATACAGAATGGATGAAACCGCACATGTCAAGCTTTCCCCTACATTTACTTATTCCAATCGTATTCTATGTATTTTCATTTTCGCCTTTATCAGTGTTACGATCATAGAAAGAAAATAAGCAAATGGCATTAACTTATAATAATAAAAATGTTGTATCCACTGTCGAGTGTTATGATGCTTGGTCCAATACATATGATTCTGATGGAAATGTTCTCCAATTACTTGATGATATTGTATTCGAAGAAATAGCTCAACCTCGTCTTAATTCTATTCATAACTCTAATATGAGACAAATCTGTTGTGAATTAGGATGTGGGACAGGACGTAATACAGTGAAATTATTAAATGCTGGATGGTTTGTTGTAAGTATAGAAATAAATATAGGATATAATGATTTCCTCCCATTCATATTGATTATCTATTGACAATCAGTGAATATATTTAGACGACGGAATTTAATCACTCTTTTTCATAGGTGGACCTAAATGATCTTTCTTTGTTTCTTTTATAAGATATAAAAGTAACTCAAAACTTTAGGAAAAATAAAATCATACTAACCTAATAATGATAACCTGTTATTGCAAATGCGACTGTCTCATCTTCAACTGTAATACTATAAGCCGTCATCTGTCGTACTTAATTATGATTATCACTAGCCAGAGGTGTTACCAAGTTTCATGTCTACTGTGAATTGCATGTATTCGAATATGCAAACGTTAACGACGGTATAGTCTACCTAATAAAGGTGTTTTAAACGTTTAAAATATTAAAAAAAGATCACGCCTTTTAAATATCATCATCGACTGCGAACTTAAAAGAACTTTGTTTTTTGGCTAAATAGATCTAAGCCATCACTTTATACTTCAATTTTTATACTTCAAATTCATTGTTTTAGGACGAGCAGTTCTTGAAAATTATTCGATCATCCTGTTTTCTTTTTGAACGCGTATTTTTTCCATACAGTTTTATAATCATTTTGTGTAATATTAATCTTAGTTTTCTAGCCAATTTCATTTAGGGGAATAAATTAATATAATATCGCAATTACGCACTGTCTGTCCGTAGAAGATACTTCGTTTATGGTTCAGATATTTTCATATATTGCTCTATATTATTCTTTCTAATATTAAAACAAATAGTATTTTTTTGTGTTCCAAACTAGCTAACTCTATTTAAAATGAACCTGATAATCTCAACCAAATTGTATAGTTGGAACTCGATGATCATCCGAAAGATAAGGTATGATATAAGTTTTTCGGTGTTTACCATTCGGTGACTAATTTTTCCTAGATATGTAATAGACGACTAGATCGAAATTTTTCATACTCAAACCAGTAGTGTCAAACTTGAAACTTGAACTCAGTTGAAAATAGAAAATTTCAACTTTCAACTTTCAACTTATGGCGATATATGTGTGAGTCACTATTCTTCAGAATGCTATTGGTTTAAAAGTCGAAAATTGAAAATTTTAATTTTCAATTGAGTTCAAGTTTCAAGTTGGACATATATGACTCAAACCGAATGTTCAGCACTATCCCAATAGGCTCTACTATTGATTAATATTTGATTGTTTCTGACATAGAAAATATACAAACAAGAAAAGTTCTCACGTGCTAAATCAATAGAGAAACAAGAATTTCAAATGGGTTAATAAAATTATTCAGAATAAATATTTAATATTCAAGGCACGCATAGATGTTAATGAATTGATCTTAGCTATAATACTAATAGATGTTTTGTATTCTATACTTAACAAGTAGCTTCTAGCGATATGAAATTGGTTTTGTCGTTTTCTTTTTCAGCAAAGGATGCATTTTTAAAGTCTTTGACAGATCAGAAATAACTTGCATGTTTTTATATAACATGTCGAAACAAGCAAATTATATAAAAATTTACTTGTTCGATTCAAACACATCGATACATTGTTGCTAATATTTATTTGTCAGTATTAGTTACTGTAATACCTATTGCCAATGAAATTTTTCATATAGAATGGAAGAAATCCAATAGTTATCTTTCTCACTCTCAAGATAATAAGAGAAAAGGAAGACCTAGTATTTTATTAGTTTGTATCTAAGTACTTTGATATACGTACGTAAAATCAGATTGGTAATCGTTCAATTGAATAAAGAGCACAATCGTCATATTTTGCCCTATTAGAATAATTATTTTTAGTTGACAAAAATGTTCCTAGTTTCTATTCATAAGAGACACATAAACAAAAGCTTATGATCTACTCCTATTAGCTTCGATGAAGCACTACAACTTCTTACGAGTTAGGGAAAAAAATTATTTATCAGTTGAAACTAATGAGTGTGGTGCGAAGCACAGCATTCTTGTAGTCCATTGCGTGTTTTCTTTTGCTTTCTCGGCGTACGCATCTTTTTCATCATTTTGTGACCCGATGATCTCGAGTGCCGAAAATCATAGAAAACTCATTGAAACGAGAGATGAAAGTATCGAGATCGAACTTCTGACATATATTTTTTCTATTCTTTAATCTGATATTCTGTTCACTCACAAATGTGGTTCCAAAATGACGAAAATGAAAGAAATTTTTGTTGCGAGATAATTAAAGTGACGTCATGAACATATGTTAGTTACTCTATAGTCTATTCATTTACAGTTGATCTAAGATAGTGAAGCATGGAGATAATTAATCGATCAATCGAAATCGACCCTTAAGAATGTATCGCTTGGTAAGAAAACAGTTTTCTCAGTGATGAATTTCAAAATGGTCGATTTAAGAATAGTGAATGCGAAATTTTTATTCAGAATTCGTATACGGAAATTTAAAAAAATATCAACGATTCTAGTGAATCTTAAAGTGTATCATTTATGTTTTAAATCTTATTCTCGCTACTTTCGAACATTCGGCTCGTGTGCTTCGCACCGCATTTCGTAGTCGAGTGAAACTCGAATACTATCTAGTTTTAAAGTTATTTCTCTGATTTATGAGCGACATTGACAATATATTGGTTAACCACAAGCATGTATACTAAGCAACGCGAATACTAGCATGCGTGTTACTACGAACGCCGTTCTCTTTTTCTCTAACCATATTCATCAATCGCTTTGCTACTGCATTCGAACAGAACAATAAGCAAAGATACTTGAGAGAAAACAGATCATTCCTAGCCATGTAGAAACAAAACTAGGAGCCGAAAAAGCAACTATTTATAAATAAGGTATATTGGCGACAGTGAATGAAGTAATCGTAAGTGAATTTGTCTAAGTTCTTTTGAATCGTCATACGACACTTATAACGTATAATATTACAGAGTGAATTAATAATAATGCTCGATTCTTAATACTTTTTCATATTTCTCAAGTACTGGAAACTATATTTTTGATTGATTTTTATCAACTATGTTATAATTTTTTAACGGTTAAAATTATTTTTCACTTTAACACAAATTAACTTATGAAGGGAACAGATATTAAAACAAAAGTTCACCTATGTTTATTTCGGTTACTTTCAGTGACTTTCTTGACTAGTCAATAATAAGGTTTTGACTCTTTTATTTTGGTACATCTGTACTAAAAAAAAAAGCAGTTAGCATAGAGTTAACTTTTATATAGATTTTACTAAAAATTATTAAAATACTTTGTGAAAATTCAGTTCCAGTTTGTTTTAAACTCTTACATGTTGAATAGCTGTCTGCTGGTATCCTTTACATAGGTGAGTATCTCAGGACTTTACTAGACCGCAAAGTATTCTAGTTGAATCAAGAATAGTAGTCTGTCATATAACAAAAAAGAACTTTTTTTTGTTACAATCAATAAAAATACATGTATCACAAATATTTGTAATGTTCTCATTGAATTCTTTCTCTTTTTGTTTATGGCTGAAATTTTCAGCACATACTAAATAGTATGACAAGTATGGAGTTATATACAAACGAGTATAATCGGTCATAGAGATAAGAATGACATAAAAAAATCATTTGCTTGAATAATATAAAGAATACATTCAGCAATTTAAGCGA
>CAJNYU010003394.1:6868-62215 GCA_905331475.1 Rotaria socialis | reverse complement strand
CTGCGATCTTTTCATCGTAGTTACGCGTACCTACGTCGTAATTTTCCGCAATTACGGGTCACAGTGCGATCGCAGTTACGGCGTAACTGCGCCACAGTTTCATCGTAATGAAACACATGGGAAGTTAATCGTGTCTTATATTTTTATATATTGAAATAAAACATCTCGTATATTCATTGTTATCGATAGAAACATTCTTCAATTTTATCACTCTATGAAATACTCTCAGGTCGAGAAGTTTGGGTCGGCTACCGCAGGAAAACACTGAGAATCGACGACTCAAAACAGAATATAGAAAGCAGAGATAGTTGATGATTAGATAGAATTCAGTCGAGAATCAAGCGAATCGTGGGAATAAACGTTACTTGTAATATAAATAATCAAGTTTAATGGTTTTCCAGAATACTGTGGAATGTCATATAAAAAGAGATAAAATAGGCGCAATAATTACTAATAGTATATTATCGGATGAATTAATTTAGTTCTGTGTTTCCGCTTAAATAAATGTAAGTTGAAAATAAACTTGTTAACGGCGATTCGCCCTCTACATGCTCTTGGTCTTCTCTTTCGCTTTCCCTTCCACTTCTACTCTATTGTTACTATTATTGTATTTCTTTTTCTTTTTTTCTTGTTGTTCTTCTATTCTTTCCGGATATATATATAAGTTACCTATGAATTTAAGGACATTTTAAGGTATGATAAAATAAACTAAGTTAAGCTGGTCGAACGAGCTTACAAAATTAAATTAATTCTTTTTGATAGGTTTTAATACGAAATTTATCTCGAATTTTGACAAGACCTTGAGATAATTTAATTACGACTTAACTCGATTGCAACAAATACTTGATTTCTGAATCAGATGTTCTTAAGAGCTGAGCAATGAGGTGTAGAATTTCATCGTATAGTTTAAATAGGCATAATCAAGTAGGACTACTACTTTTATCGAATTGTTAATAAGAAAAAGACAACCTGTGTCACACAGACTGTGTGGCAGTTAGAGTATGCAACAATGTCATTTAACTGGCACCAGAGGCATAAATTCTGTTGACTGCTACTTTATAAAGCGAAGATTTCGATCTATATATTAGCTGAGAGATGGCTTCATCCTCATTCTGCTTTCTGGTATAATCTCAAATAGAACTCTGATTACTAAAAAGCGAAGTCATATACTCTTGCAAAAAAGTATTCTTAACTGATGTCAAACTTTTGATTTTGGGTTTGCTTACAAGGAGTTCTTAGCAAGACATAGAAGATTCTGAAAATATTTATGTCAATAATTTTGATTCGAGAAATATACTTTATTCATTGGTGGAAAATCATTTTTCTAAAACGTTTTTCGAAATCTTGTCCGTATGTTATATAATAATTTGAAAGGAAAACTAATTGAAATAAATAATTATATAGATTCTCTAGTAGCTTGCTAAATCTATCCAAAAATTAATAGACGAGAATAATTAATCAAGCATTGAGTAAACTATGACTACAGTGAAAACTGACAGGATGATTCAATATGTATCCATGCAAGTATCATTTGAATATAATAAGTTTGAAAAAGAGAATTGTAAGCATTGTGAAACGTCCGACTGCTGGATATCTAATAATGCTACGAATTGCAGAGCGATTAATTTAGAAAACTTACCTAGATTAGAAAAGTAGGTTTATTAGGAATTAGTTGGCTTAAAAAAGCAGATTTTCTACAGTAGCAATGTAGATCTACGTATATAAAATTTTGATATTTCACTTGGCACACTGCTTCTGATAGATTGAGATCGTTGTGTCAAGTCTAAGTTAAATCATCTTCTTAAATATTTCCTAGAATATAGTGCATGTAAAAGAGCTCGTGATTACTTATGTTTGATGATATATTTTTTAATATGAATAAAAAGCTAAAAATACTTTAAATACTTGTCAAAAACTAATATTCGATGAGATTTCCTTCGTATTTTTTTCTATGTTCTTTTTCGAACGTTATCATTCGCATCTATTCTTTGACTTTCATTCGTATAATGTTAATAGCAAGGAAAAAAGCATAGATATTGTTGGTAGATATCTACAAGAAAAAACGAAGTTTCGTTACTTTTTTTTGCGTTCTCTTCTCTTTCTATTGATTTGTCTATAAATATGCGATGAGTCTGATGCATATTTACATAAATATATAAGACAAGGAAATAGAGTGCAAGTATCTTTGTTGCAATCGGTGAGCTATTTTTTGACACGTGAGCGACACCGATTGATTCGGGATTTGCATGACTTGTAAATCGATTTCATTTTTCAAAATATTCATATTATAATTATACTCATTTCGATAGACAAATTGAAGAAGATCTTCAAAGACAATATCAATATGTATTACCTTATTTGAACGTATGTTTTTATTTGTAAATTAAATTATAATTTATTTATTATATAGGAATTAAGAGACTATCAATTAAATTCTGCATGTTCTGAATACGAAGATTTTCATGATTCGGCTTGTTCCTATTTTCTTACACAAATAATTGAATATTTTATTTTTTTAGCAAAAAGAAATTTGCTTAGTCACATTAAAATATCAGAATTCGAATGCTCAACAAAGACATGCTGATGAAGTAAGATCGAATAGTATTTAAAGGATGTGTGAAATGTGGCGGTAAAGTTTTTGAAATTTTATTTAAGAGCAATATTACATATATAGGTAGATCTATCTGCGAGAAGATCAGCTAAAATTTAAATCAAAACGTTATCGAAATGAAACAAAATTAAAATTAAAATTTTATATAAATGATATATTTGAAGATGAAATTATAGCCTGTTGTGAACATAGATTAATTCATAGAAATCGACACAATCATTTATTTCATATCCAAGATATTTTTGGATCAAAACCATGTTACAAGTTGAGAAAATTCAATTACATTTTTCAATTGAAAACATTCGTTTTTATTTTCATCGTCTAGACGTGAACTCGATAACAATACCGTCAGCAACTTGATTGAATTTCGTATTGTTAAGTTTTTCGACTTTATTTAGTCAAGACCATCGAGCGCAATACTATATTCATCTTCAACACGAAGCTCTCTTATGAATGAAAAAGCTAGTTTATTTCTTGTTTTGGAAAAATTAATAAATTATTTTCCATCCAACAGATCAAAACTTCATCATCATGTGTATTGCCAGAGGGTATATAAGTGTTTCAGTATACTAATTAAATTATTATATTTTTAACAAACGTAGGTTTTAGTTCTGATATAAGCAAAGTTTCCAGTAATGATGCACAAACACACAATTCATCAAATGACAAACAGCAATATACAGAATATAACTCTGATTTTTCACCTATAAATTCCGAATCACCATCGAAATCAATCTACGGCAAATTTCTTCACATATGACATTATTTCAGTAGACGAAAGGTGGACTTCACATAAAAGAAGATTTGATCTAAGATGTTAATGTACTGCAAAATTCAAAAGTGAATGTATACATTTACATAAAAATAGATCTGATTTTCAAAGATTTTTTATTTTAGATTCTTAGCGAAAAAACTCGATAAATTGAGGTGTACGTTATTTTATGAGTTTTCAAAATTCTTAAAAACTAACCTCTTCGATTTTCTAAATGATTTTAATCTTTTCTGAAAAATTCTTTCAATCGAAATTTACGGCAACGAATAGAACAAAAATAATAATTCATTCAATGCATGTTCAATGTGTGAGTTCGAACACAATAGAAAATGGAAAGTCTTCGTTTATGACAAATTGAGTTTATTACATAAGAATTTAAAAGTAAAATTTGAAAAATCTGTCCTATTGTTAAGGCCCTCCTCAAATATCAACTATGTTATCTATTAATGAATCACTTGATATGCCATCAACTAATATTCATGAACAAACAAACGAAAGTCTTTGCAATACATTGCTCAATAATCGAAACTTTTCAGGTTTAAACGATTGGATCTCTTTTAAATGAATCCTATTGTATAGTTTAGATGCTGCTACAAATGTAAATTTTGTTTCTGATCAAAATGCACATGATATATTACATAGAACTAGTGAATATTCTCGATCGTTATCATCGAATATTGAAACTAATTCAAATGAACAAGATTCTTCATTAAGTTTCGCTGCTACGAGTAATGCCGCTATGGTTAATGATGTCACTCAAATAATACGAACTCGACTTCGAATTATGCAGCGTAAATGTCCTTGTAAAAATAATTCCGATGACATATGACTAGATAAGTTTCATTTCCGATCGTGTTCCAAAGAAAAGTGAATTACAATATATTATAATTAGAAGAAAAAATTGTGCTTGAAAAAAACTTGTACTAACAAAAGCATGACATTCTCAGTATGAAAAAGAAAAAGAAAAAGAATTTTACATTTGACGATGCCATGAAGAGTAGTGGATTGTAACTGTGAAGTCTCTGCTGTTTTTTCCTTGTATAGAAGTCTGCAGTAGAGTTTAATTATAATTCTCTTTCCTAAATCACATACTACGTTTCGTGATTTAAATTATCTTGACAGAAACGTTGCATAGGATAGATTTTGCTCAAATCTATCACTCTTGTAACTAAATAAGCATTTTTTCATACTTGGATGCAATCGATGCTATGGAATCAAGTTTCATCGAAGCTGTTAGTAAAATGAAGACTTTTAAAATTATAGTTAATAAAAAACTTTTCAGAACATATTGTACCTTACATGTGATTAAGTTACACAAACTGTAAATAAGTATGAGAAAAAAGATAATGAAAAATAGAAATATTATAATCTTAAAAGTTAATATAATTATCAATTTTGTTCAATATAATACTAAACCGTGTCTTATTATATATCAAACTGTTTGTCTTTTATTAGAAAATCAAACATTCTTACCACGTAGTGCACCACGAGAAAAAGGCAATGTTGAATGTTTCATTCTGGTGTATTTGCATTTTTCACATCCTGATGAACCAATAATAAAAAAATTTTGTAGTCTCGTAAATTTTTTCAAATTTTTCAAGGATATTGATGATTGTGTTGCATTCATAAACAGTGTATCCAATGAAAAAATCGTTTTTATTGTTTCGAAATCATTTTGTGATTCGATTCTTTTAAGAATTGAAAATCTGCAACAAATACTTACTATTTATATTTTGTGTGAAGGTGATATTGAAATGAATTCATCATTTAAAATGTTAAAAGTTCAAGGTTTATACCCGAAATTAAACGACATATACGAACAAATATCAAAGGACATGCATACATTAGAACATAGTCTACTGATCTATTTAAATTTATCAACAAATACAGCAACAATTGAACAAGATTATGTATACTTTCAATTATTAACTGAATTAATTCTGGATAGAAATGAAATAAGTAATGGTTTACAAGAACTAATTAATTTTTGACGTGAAGAATATAATGATAATGATGAAGAATTAATAATCATTAATGATTTTGAAAAAGCTATCAGTCAACTAAAGCGATTGATTGGTTTTTAAAACCGTGTTTTCTGTCAAAAGTAAATTAAATTCTTAACAAGTCATTTAAGAAACAATGAAAATAATTTTCTTTTTAGATGTTAAATAAAGCTCTTCGTATTCCTGCAGCTGATGTTTTATATAAACTTCGTTTATTTATTCAAGATTTATTTCATCAAATTCAAAATGAATCAGTATCAGATTCAATAACAGTTTATCTTGGACAAATAATTCAAAGAGATGACTTTGCTATTTTGCAAAAAGCTTTTTCAAATAATAATCTCATTGCATTTTCTCAATTTTTATTTTGTTCGACGGATCAACTACGAGCTATTTGTGTTGCTAAAAGACTATCGCCTTTAAATGATAATTTTATGTCAATTATTATTCATATTGATATGCCAGCAAATACGAAATGCGCCACTATAAGTTCATGCCGATATTTCATTGATAATGGTAAAGATGTTTTATTAAATATGAGTACTATGGCACGTATCGTTAAAGTTGAAAAAGAAAGTTTGAAGGAAAATCAAATAGCTTCAATATATTCAACATTAGTTCTAAGTGAGAGTCAACAAAATATTGAACAGATACTTGAATCGAAAAGAACTGAGATCAAAAGTTTTGTTCCATTGATTAGCTTGATAAAGTTAATGGTTCTAATGAATCAACAAATAGCTGCTGAACACGTAGTTGAAACAATGTTTAATGATGATACTTCAAAAGAAAACAGTACTACTCAAGCTGAAATAGCTGCGTGTTGTTATTGCCTCACTACTTCCTGCCGTAATCAAGATAATTCAAACGTGCCCTTGAATTGTATCTTCTTTCATTAGATGCATCCCTTAGCATTATGTCACCAAATGCTTTCGAATTATCTTCACTTTACGCTAGCATCGGTGCAATGTATTTGCGTCTAGATACTTATGAAAAATGCCATGAATACTATCAAAAAGCACTTGATTCACAACTGGATTCAAATAATCCAGACTTGAATTGTATTAGTAGTCATACAAATAATATAGGCATTATTTTCTTAAAACAAGGAAAACATTCCGATGCTATTTCATCATTTCAACGTACTTTAAAAATTCTTCAACAAATAACTGAACCACATGATACTGAACTTGCATTGGCTTATGATCATATAGGTGATGCATATCTATCACAATTTAAATACGAAGAAGCTTTAAATAATTATAATAAATCACTTGAAATTCAAGAACACATTTTACCACGTAATCTTAGTGCATTGAGCTCAGTCAATGATACCCTTGGAAATGTTTATTTAAAACTTGGTCGATCTCGTGAAGCATTAACGAATTGTAAACGTTCTTTAGAATATCAAAAAGAATATATGCTAGTAGCGCATTCATCATTTGCTGTACTTTATAATAATATTGATTTAATGTATTATCGTGAAGAACAATATTTAGAAGCATTAGAAAATTATTGTAAAAGTCTTGAAATTGCATCAATATCATTACGA
Organism: Rotaria socialis; assembly: GCA_905331475.1. Taxonomy (NCBI): domain Eukaryota; kingdom Metazoa; phylum Rotifera; class Eurotatoria; order Philodinida; family Philodinidae; genus Rotaria; species Rotaria socialis. The sequence continues at coordinate 55,280 of CAJNYU010003394.1, read as the reverse complement.
CAAAAATCATTCATTAATTGCTATAGCACTATCTAAATATATCACACGTTTATGTAGGTCAAAATAAATTTGATGAAGCTTTACTAAGTATAGAAAAGTCAACGAAACAATTTTTAAAAACATTACCATCTAATCATCCTGATGTGATGGAAAATCAAACATTTATAGAATCGATTAAGAAGAAAAAAATATTAAAGGAATTTTTTGATGAAAACATAACAAATTTTTAATGAATTTTTCTTTTTTTCTTTAATAAATTCCAGAATACTGTTTCATACTCAATTTGTGCTTTAAAATTAGTTCGAATATTTTGAATTACCATATATTCTAGTAGCCTCGACATAAAAATTTATACAATTAAATTTTTCTAGTTGAAATTTGTCGCTTATCTTTTTCTTCTATCATTTCTGTAAAAGAAATAAACAAAATCTCAGTGCTGCAATCTACGATATAATACATAAATACTATAACGATTGCATTTGTAAATGATCCTAATCGTGTGTCAACATCAGATACAAAGAAATATTTCCACAATTTATTGAACCGTGCTATCTTATAATGAAATGATCATTTTCTAGTGTGACATATGATGTCGCTTGCTTTAATGTCATAATACCAGATATGATGACTTTCTTTCTGAAAATAATTTGATAAATTTTACACAACGTACAACGTTTAGCATTCTAGTTTGGCATTAACTTTTAGATGGTGATACATTTATTTTTTTCTTCCTAGAAATTCGCTGTTCATCTCCTTAACATCAACGTAAAACAGAGAAGAGGATTTTTTTCTTCTTTTCTTCTAAAATAGTCTAAGAGAAGTTAAATCGACGTTGCATTATCAAAGTTTCACAAAACATACAGTATAAGCGTTGTTAAATATGACTAGAAAATCTAAATCGTTTGCACTTGAGATAGATCGAGCTGTTGATCAAGTCTGCTCTCCTTTATACGCACAAATGTTCGAAACAGTTTTCAAAAAACAGCCAAGTCATCTTTCAAATGAACAACGTATCTTACTCACGTATTATCCAAACGAGATTACTTGGTACCAAGGTAATAGACGCCAAGAAATAATTGAACGAATTCGACATACTCATCTCAAGTGGTTCAATAGTTGGCTTGGCGAACATAATACTGGTCGGCCATCCTATGTCATGTGGAGTCCAGTTATGGTTGATATCATGCAACATATAACCAACTTACTTTTTCGAATAGATCTTGATGATAACATTAGCAGCAGTGACTCACGCAATGAATTTCGACAAGTTGCAAATACTATCAAATATATTCTATTATCTATCAATCAATCGAATCCAATAGCTATCGATCTAGCAGCTATACCACTTGTTCAAGAACTTCTTTTGATTCTTTTCTATTTTACTCTGGACAGAGAACTTGTTAATCATCTTAAAAGTCTTCAATTGGTTGATATTATGCATAGACTTTTACGAACACTAAGCAAACACGATGAAATTAATTTACAAGCTCATCGAATTCTTGCAATTATCATGAATGAAGCCGACATAAAGCAGCTGCAAAATTCGGCTAGAATTACTGCAATTTTTATTAGTTTTATTAATGATGCTATTAACGGTGGTATTCCTTATGAAGCTCGTCTACATAATAGCCTTCGTAGTCTTAAAGGTTAGCTTAAATTATTTTCTTCCAAAGATGACGATAATTAGAAGCAGGAAATATTCTTCTATTGCCCTTGGTGCTTGAGTCATCTTCATAGGAAATCCTTATTGAACCAATACATAAGGAAACAAGTATTAACAATCCTCTACACGAAAATTCGAATGATGAGTACGATTACATTTCTGCTATCCGCTTAATTTTTACTTAGGATACTGAATAAAAAGATTCCTTATTTAATGTTTTTATTTTTATTTTTATTTTTATTTTTAGTATTAACACAACACGATCAGATTCGTAAAGAATTAATCAAACAAAAAGGAGACTCCGTTTTTCTTCGATGTGTTGTCGAAGATCAATTCAATATACTTAAAGCAAAACTTCCTTCACTAGAGATTCTTCTTACATTAGCCTTCAACAAAGATTTTGCTATTTCTCTGAGAGACAATATAACTTTTATGAATCATATTCGATCATTAGCTTTATCATCAGAAAGAAGTCTACAACTAGTAGCTACGGCATTGATATGGAAATTAGAAAAAAATTTCGAAACAACGATCAAGATAGTTCAAGAACGAGCACCGCCAAGTTCTTCATGGGTCAAAACTAAGAAACAATATGATATTATGATAAGTTATTCGCATAGTGACAAAAAACTCTGTCATCACATTTTAGATCTTCTCGAAAAAGATCAATTGCGTGTATGGATCGATTCTCGATTAATAGATGATGTTACATTTGATTCTGTGGTTGAAGCGATTGAGAATGCAGAATTTGTATTTATTTGTATGTCTGATGCTTACAAGCAGAGCCCTTTATGTGAACTGGAAGCTACTTATGCAGTTAAATGTCAGTGTCACATTATTCCATTAGTGATGACAGACAACTACAAGCCTGATGGATGGCTTGGAATCTTAACATCAGCACTGGTCAATATCGATTTTTCGAAACTTAATTTAGATAAAGCTTATCAAGAACTTAAGAACCAGATTAATTTAATTCATTCGAATGATTCATATTCAGCAGCTGCTCCACAAAATCAAATGTATTATAATCATAGTTCACAACTAGATTGTGTTATACCAACAACCGTTTCGACTAAGGAAATAAAGAAAAATGTTTGTTCAATTGTGTAAGTTTATATTGAAGATGAACGTTGTGAATTCATTAAAACGGTTCTTTTTCTGCATAACTTACTGAGACAATAATGACGTTTACTGATTTTCAAATGAAATTAGTGAATGTAAATTTTCTTGTGCTTTGCATCAGTAATTACATGAAGGATTTAGTTGTAAAAATCGTTTTACTAAGTGAAAAGGTCTTGATGATTTGAGATAACATAAGTAATAGAAAACATTAGGAAGTTCATTGATAATACTCGTCGAAATCGGTGAAAAACAGTATTACCTGTCTAATTTTATGCTTATAGAAATATCGTAGAACTATTCTCCAGATGTACATATTTTATGACTGAAATTTGAATTTACATCAATGTCAAAAATATTTTATTGGTCCCTGCTAAAACAAAAATTGAATTCAACTGGCTAAGTCAACACCTTTACAATTCAAAAATAAAAAGCAGAGGTTTTTCTGAATTTTCAACTTCTAGAATCAGTATTGAGGACTTCTCTATTAAATTTTCTAACAGTGTACTTTCGGTCGTCATCGATCTCTATCTATAGATTAATTCAGAACACTATTTAGCAACTGAAAACTATAAATTGTAAGAAATGTGTTATTTCATTTTAGGGAATATCCATATTGTATTGATATGTGGACTGAAGACCATGTTACATCATTTCTACTTGCTAAAGAACTCGACATTCTTCTGCCAGCTTTCGAAGGTATGAATGGCCGTTTATTACACAACATTTATGATATGTGCATATCAAGTCAACAAGTTATGTTTTCATTACTGAAAGAAGACGTTGCTAGATCTCAACTTACGAAAACGCTCAGTTTGAAAAGCTATTTTTCTTTTCTCGAAGAAATCAAAGTTTACATTCCATTGAAAATGTGCAATGGTGCAAATTCAACATCAGTCATTTGTAATCTTATGTAATTTATAAAGTATCTCACTCATATCAGTGGGTTTAATACTACTGTTAGTTCCCTTCCTGCTTTGAGAGTATCACTTATTGTCTATAGATTCATTTTCGTGTTCTATTGTCAACTATCATATTTTCAAAAATCTATAACAGTAATGTTTGATCTACACTTCTATCAAATATATGCATTTATACATGTGAATTCAAAAAAGTGTACATATCGATATTCCTTTTTAAGTATAACTGTGCGAATAAATACAATTTCAAACACTAAGCTATAAAGATTTTTATTTTGTACTATTAGTGAAAATCTCAATGAATCATTTTTGTGAAATATAAAAGAGAAACACCAATTCAACTATAGTTAGGGTATATTTTATCCTGTTAATCGTATCAATATCTAAAAAAACACTCCCACCTGTTATCTAATTGAATTTTATATCAATCAAATCATGTTCTACTAGAGAGCGTATACTATCACTTTGTACACAATGCGAAACTAAAAGGTCAAATGAAATAAACTATTTAAAATATTTAATTGAAATATCTAATTCTATAAATTACGAAGTTAATTAATTATCTGGACGCCTTCTAGATGCACATGAAAATTAACCAACAATATCACCAGAGAACTTTGAGAACATCAAGTCAACTAATTTAGATCGGTATCATCAAAAGTAAGCCACGCGTGTTAACTGAACAAGTGGTGTTCAATTCGATTCTAGCTCTTCATTCATTAAATTTTAGTTTATTTTAAAGTTAGATATTCATAGATATTTTCAAAAAGTTATTTTACTATCGATAAAGAAAAATCATGATTTGTTTGTGACATTTGTAACAGTTAAAGAAAATATATATGCTTAATTCTTTAATTCAAACAAGCCTTTGCTATGATTTCTGTTCTACATTTCGGTTCGTGTTCTGTGTAATTTCTTCGTTGTTTGTATGTATTTTGAACGAAATAAAACTCTATGGCAATGAATTGTTGAAAATTCCAGTTTGAAACAATGTTTTCAATTGAAATTCATTCTTAAGACACAACAAAATCTAAATAAGTACAGCTTTCGTTTATTTTGTCATATAGCTTGATCAGATTCCATTCGATGAACAATAAAGTATGTACAATCTATATGTCTGTCAATGAAAAAAAGGGAAAGTAACTTTTTTCAAATCTCATATTTTTGAGAAAATACAAAGTAAAATTTAGATTGATACTAAAAATTGAAGAAGAGTGACTGCATATTGGAACACTATGGAAACAATTCATTTTTAGTTGAAAGAAAAAATATGATATACGCTCAATATCTTGATATTATTTATTTTATATAATTTTAAATAAAACATCATGTTTTATTTGTAAGTGTAAACTGTACTATTCAACTACTCGAATGCAAAGAGACTACTTGAGTGTAATGAGATAAAACGTCGAATTTCAACATTTTTGGAAGTCATATATAGAAGTATTAGACTATAAAACATGAACAAATCCCAACAAACACTTTTTTCATCTTATTTATAATCATCATTATGAAAACGGTAGAGAATATTTTCTGAATAACGAAATTGAATCGAATGTTATGAATTGGATTTTCATAGTATATAATCTCTATTTTTCTTGAATTATAAATTACATGTAAGACAATGCCGAAACACGTTGATTGCTTTAGTGCTGATAATCTAACTTGTTCTGTCTATAAACTTTTTAAACTTTTCTCAAAATTAACGTAGATAAGAAAATATTTTCGTTTACAAAGCAAAAAAGGTAAAAGCGTGCAAAGAAACTTTTATCGTCAACGAAGGACACCTATTTATAAATAACTCTCTGAATCACGCATCTAGCGAAACGTATAATATGGACTACTGATGTTGTGTTGTTACCAAACGTTTTCCAATCAGTACATACATTCGACTCTGCAATCATCTATTAGTCATAGGAAATTATTCATTCTGATTCTGACATCAAATCAATCAATGATTGTGCAAGTCAACATACATATTTGTCAAAAATATCGTAAACAGCGCAAAAAGAAAATACTACACGATTTATTAAAGAATTGAAAATAAAAGAAAATCATCGGAAACTATGAGTTCAGATGAATCTGACGACGATGAAAACTTTTATGATATGACTGAAATATCATCTACTTCATCGAAATCTCCTAAAATAAATGAACTAGAGAATAAAACTAACGAACCATTAAGCCCTGTTTTTGATGAACTTGATGGAAATTTTTATGAAATTTATGAAGATCAACATGAAACTATACAACCATACATTGATGAGCCATTAACACCATCTGATCAGAAAAAGCCAAATTTTCATTATTCAGTTTTAACTGAAAATCAATACATTGAATTAATGATGAATTATGTTGACGAAATAGAAGATATTCTTCACATACCATCAACTATTGCTAAACTTTTACTGCACTGTTTCAAATGGAATAAACAACGATTATTAGAAAAATTCTACGAAATGGATCCCGTTGAATTTTATCAACAATCGAAACTTGTTAATCCATTTACTGAAAAAACATGTGCCAGTGAGTCCACTGGAATTTGCTTAATTTGTTGTTCGAGTGGGCAAACCGAAATGTTTAGTCTTAAATGTAAACATACATTTTGTAATGATTGTTGGAAAGGTTATTTGATAAATAAAATTATAAATGAAGGCCTTGCTCAAACAATTGCTTGTCCAGATTTGCAATGTGAAATACTTGTCGATGATGAAACTATCACAAAGTTTTTAGACGATAATGAATTTGTCAAACATATTTATGCAAAAATCATATTAAATTCCTATGTCGAGAATAATCCACGCGCTCGTTGGTGTCCAGGAAAGAACTGTGGTTGTATTATTAATGCAACATCTCTGACATCTGCTTATAATTATGCTCAATTGATCACATGTGATCATTGTCAAACATCATTCTGTTTTCAATGTGCTCAATCGTGGCATGATCCTATAAAATGTATTTTATTATTACAATGGAATAAAAAGATGTTTGACGATAGTGTAACAGTTGCATGGTTGAAAGCTAATACAAAATCTTGTCCAAAATGTAAAGTGAATATTGAAAAGAATGGTGGTTGCAACCATATGACCTGTAGACATTGTCGTCATGAATTTTGTTGGTTATGTTTCGGTAAATACAATGAATTTCACTTTGAATAATTATATAACACGAATCGTATCAAACTATTGTGATCGAGTGTAGACCTATTAAGTTAGCTATGAAAAATATTCACATATCCATGATGATATTTGTAATGTTACTTAGAAATCTACTGCTATTAAACAGAAACAAAATGCATTCTATATTTATTGATGCAGCAAGTGAGCAAACGAACAAATTACGAAGAATTTCATTGATTTGGCTTATTGTTTAATATTCATTCATCTGTTGTTTTAGGAGATTGATTAGTTACATTGTTCCTAGAGCTTACAAATATTTTTATGAACAAAAACCATCATTCAAGTTACATTTAAGCTTTTTACTATTGCTTTCCGTCGCGATTGAGTCATATATTGTTGCTAAAATGGTTAAATGATCAAATATTAATAGTACAAAGACACAAAAAAATCTGTGTCACTAATGTACAGTGTAACAGATTGGATCTTCCCTTTTAGTTTATATAGTAGAGTCCAGTCCGATTGCATATTCCATGAATTAGTATAACAAGGACGAGCAGGATAAGTTCAGTATAAACGAAATACGTTTTTTACTGATCTATTTGATGTATTTAAATTTTGTCTTTATATATATAATAATATCTAACTTTAACTAAGGTAAATGGTCAACCCATTCAGAATGCAATCGTTTCGATGAAAACCAGATTACTGATGCATTGCAAAATGAATACGCTCTTGCTTTGTCTCGATATATTCATTATTATGATCGCTTTTACAATCATCAATATTCATTTGATTTAGAGACAAAATTATTTGAAAATATTCGTCAAAAATTTATTCTTAACGAACAACAATTATCGAAGAATGACACACAAACCATTGAAAAAGCATTTAGCGTTTTATTAAGTTGCCGTCAAACACTAATATATACGTATCCGTTTGCATATTATTTAGTAAAAAATAATCAATCCATTGTCTTCGAAGAAAATCAAGAAGACCTAGAAAAAACATGTGGAGAACTTAGTCGATTTTTAGAGCAAGACTTAACTAAAGAACTTGTACTGAACAATATTAAAAGAATATTAATTGAAAAATATCAGTATTGTGATTCGCGAAAAGATGTTTTGTTAAAACATGTCAAAGAAGGCTATACCAATGATTATTGGCAATATCATGAAGAAGCGATAATCAATTCTAATAAAAAAGTATAATCCATTCTTTTCTTTTTTTGACAAATAAACTTTCTTCTTAAGACCATGAAAAAATAATTGAAAAACTTTAAGCATTATGTATCTATTCAGTACTCTGAATCTGTAACATACAGATTCGTTTAGAATTGCAAATATTTTAATGCAACACAATTCAATGATTCACATAGAAACTAAATCATCTATTACAAAGCTACCCAAACTAAAGACATCAAGTTTCATTTTTTCTTTGACTTACTTTAGACTGTATAAATGTTCGGAAGATCTTCTTATATTTCAAACGAATTGATTCTATGGAAAGTAGAGACTAGCCATACGTACAACACAAGCTCAATTTTTCAGGATTTACTATACAATGTTAAATAACTTAATTCAGTATTTTCTTCATTACATTCACTCATTTTTGACCATCTAATAAGCTGATTAAATTTCATCAATTGTGCCATTTCGTCTATTGTTTGTAGATTCCTATCTGATAACTTGCTAATTATATTCATTGTCATGCTTATTCTATCTCAATTGGATCATTACTGGTTTTCTTTTCTTTTTTTTTATCGAATATGTGATTTAAGTAGATGAAAGAAAAATTGTTCGTTTTTTTTTGACATAAAAATCAAAGAAAAAAAATGCCTCATTGTGGCAAAGCGAAAAAAATACATTTGTGTGCTCATGTCAGTAACAGGCATGACGATATGAGTCATTTCAATGGTAAAGAACCGATAAAGAAGAATACAATGACGCATCGTAAACATTCAACTGAAGTATACCATACTGTTGACAGCAACAATAGAAAACTCTACGCATATTTAACATCGAAAAAGTTGTATTGTGTCCTCTTGTTGCAAATTACTATTTATGATTAAGCATTTCTTTTACAGTTTTGAAGCATTTTCACTTTCAAACGGAATTTCAAACAACGGTCATCAATAAATGACTGCTACAAATGATGAAAATATTGATGAATATCAAACACCGACATATGAAAACGAAAAATTAGAGATACTCATTCGAAAAATGCGACTATGCAAATCAGCAACATTTTATGTAAATTCTATTTCTGATGATGATATAAAATTAATTGCAGATGAATTGAGAACAAATCGTGTATGGAATTCTCTGCGAATAATAGGTCAAAATCTGGTTAATGAAGATGGTTTTAAATATTTATTCGAAGCACTAGCAATTAATACGGCAGTGAAAGCTCTTCATCTGTGCGGTAATTCACTCGAAGATAGACGAACTACATCTTTCATCGATTTTCTTGTATCGAATACGACCATAACTGATGTGAACTTGACTGATAATCAAATAACCGAGATTGGTGCCCAAGCAATCGGTGAAATGCTACGAACAAATTCTACAGTCATCAATTTAATATTACATGCCAACCCAATATCGGATAATGGTGTAACATTCATTGCTCGAGCTCTTCAACACAATGAAAATTTGACGATTTTGAAGATCGGCAGGGCCGGTATAACAGATGTAGGTGCAGAAGAATTAGCATCGATGATTCGATCAAACAAAGCATTAAAAGCAATTTCGCTTGATTACAATCAAATTGGCGATGCAGGAATACAGGCTATATGTATGGCCATGAAACAGAATCAAGTCTTACAAGGTATCGATATTCGGCAAAATAAAATCTCAGATCAAAGTATTGACAGTATCGCTTCCATGATTCAAAATAATCGAACATTGAATAGATTGGATCTAGCACGCAATCAAATCAGTGATCAAGGAAAAGAAACAATAAGGGAAATAAACGTGAACCATGATATAATCAAAACTATAATACTATGAATCGACAATCTTTTCATATTTCATTCTTCGCTGTATTGACATAGACGAAATAGTTACAGTTCAAATGGGAATGGTTGTTCTTTTCATAGTTTTCTTCGTAAATTATTGTGATAAATCTAAAAATAAAAGTCCTATTCAAATAGGAATTATAATAATTCTGTTCCATATTTGTAGAAAGTAAGTGATACTATTTTACCATTTACTTCATGAAAAATAGTAGTTGAAAGATATGAATTATCGATTTGTCTGCGTGAAATATTTTATTATGATTAGGATCATTGTTCAGAGTTGATATTGTGGAATATTGCGATATGTTTTCATTAAAAGTTGTTCAGTGCAAATATTATATAGAACTGAAGTCTATCGAGTTAGCATGACGACATATAGAGAGTTGTAGAATCGCAGTACTTCTTTGTCTTCAGAAAAAAAAAAACTAAGAGATTCACAGGCAAAAACGAAGAATACACAAGAAAAAACAAATGACAAAGGACAAGTATTTACAAATAAGAAAATATAGAATATGTGGATTCCAATGTTGACAGAGAAACTTATGCGCGGTGAATGCTCTCAAAGCCCGTCGGGTCCGAGTCTGGCAATTTTGATCGATTTAATAATATTTTCTCAATTCTTTTGAACTTTCGTTCATTTTATTCAAAAAATCTTAAGTTTTTTGATAACAAGTAGAAAATTTTGTTCCTTGATTAGAAAAATTCCTAGAGAGTTTTAATAGTACCTTTAAATTCTGGACCCCAGAAAAATTGAGCAATAAGATTCAGGTTCAAAAATCCTGATCAATCGGGTTGGGTTCCGAAAATTCTAATACGTTGGATCCGTGTCCGGGCCTATAAATTTTTTAATCCGATAGAGTCTAGTCGAATCATGTTATATTTATTTAAAAACAACTTGATTGTCAATCAACACAACTCACTAATTAAATAGCACGATCTTAATCTGCTGGAACTTGAGTTACGCAAGAATTTTCAAATGGCATTGCTTGGTTTAAAATTTTAATGAGCTATAAATCATTCATTCACTGATTTAGTAATACACAGAAGAATTCATTCTAGAGAAAACGATTACTGATTAAATGAAATCACGAAACGAATATTATTAATGAAGTTGTGCATTAATGTAATATGAAGAAAGAAAGAAGTTTTACGAAATCTGCATAGCTGAATTTGTTATAACTGTAGTATGTTCATCCAAATATTCAGTCACTTCAGATGTGTTTGTCTTCTCGTTTGCACGCCTTTATGTATTATAATCATCAAACAATACTTGATCGGACAAGAGATGAAAATATACCAGCTTACACGAATAACGGTCACTACCCATGTCGTCTCTTTTTTATCAACTGTGCCGCAGTTACGCGCAGAGCCAATTTTACGTCGCAGTTACGCGTAACTATGGCGCATTGATCGTAGTGGAGATTCTATAAGAAACTACGCGTACTGTGATGAAGATCAACGTAACTGCGTCCTAGTGATCGCATCTTACGATCCCTTGTAGGTATAAATGGCCAATTATAAATTATTCCTTCTTATTTGTAATTGGCTACACTCTAACAATAAAATACAGTCACAGAAAATCAGTATAAATAGNATTGCGATTTCTTCATCGCAGTTACGCGTAGTTACGGCGCAATTTTCCGCAATTACGGGTCACAGTGCGATCGCAGTTACGCCGTAACTGCGCCACAGTTTCATCGTAATGAAACACATGGGTAGGTCATACATATAAAGAAAAGAAAATCTAACGCATATAAGAGAAAGACATCGGTGATCATTTATGGCCACAATCATGGCCATTATTTATACAGTATAAGATGTATACCAGAGCATCAACCAGGCCACTAGGCAGGCAGCTTAAAAACACCAGGCCGCCTGGCCTGTCTCTATTCTTTATATATATAATTTTTTTATTTTCGATATAAACTTTTTTAATTGAAGGTGGCGCTAATAATCAGACGACGTATAGATAGATGATGTTCTGTGTTCATTGTGATTGGTCCAAATGATGACAAATGTTCAGTTCAAATTGCATAGTTCGTTCGTTTCCTTTCTCCATTCGCTCTTTGACCCCAAACAGACCAACACAAAAAAATAAAACAGAATTAAGCAACGTGATTGGTTAATTCACACGTAAGTCATTTTCTTGAGACGATTTAGTGGTTAATTCTGTTTTACCTTTTTGGTCTGTTTGGGGTCTTTGTGTTTTCAGTTATCTGTCGTTTTTCATATTATTAATTATTATTAAAACTTTTCTTATTGATTATTATATAGATTATTTTTATTAATTCTTAAAATCTTTACTATCGATTATCATCAAGTTTCTTATTGATTAATAGAATTCGTTTATTGATTGTCGTAAAAAATTCGTTCTTCATTATTATTATTTAGATCTTTCCTATTGATTATTGTTAAAAATTGTATTATCGATTATCATCAAGATCTTTCTTATCGATTGTTAAAACCTTTACTTTTTTCTTAATGTTATGCCATGCTGTCTCTGATGTATTATTTTTTTGTACGAAAACTTCGATAAGTAAATGCCTAATCTAGTCATTAAATTAATTAAATTGGTTTTCTTCATTCTCAACATTAATTGTATGTTTCTATTCTATCCTCGTAATGGTATTAGCAATAAAATAATTGACAGGCTTTCCCAGGTCGACTGATCCGACAGGAACCTCGAAATATCCTACAATCCGATACAATTCTATTGGATTCCGGGTCGAGGAATCAATATCCGATCCTCAGTGTCGGAATCCTATGAACTTCCGATGACATACAACGGTTTTTCCTTGGAATTCATAGGAATCCGACATCGGTTCCTCGAGCCGGGATCCGACGATAATTCTGTAAGATCTGGCAGGGTCCGATAAAACCCTATTGGATTCCAGTCGGATCGGATGGGTTCCTATAGGTGCCTACTGTCGGATTGCTCGACTTGGGTTGTCAGACAGGCAGGCCAGGCCAAACAAATTAGTTGACATGCGCAGGCAGGCTTGAAATGCAAAGGTCTGTCACGGACCGGTCAGGCCTACAAAAACACGGCCTGGTTGATGCTCTGATGTATACTATTTTCAATATTTTACTAAAAGATATCTCGTATTGACATTAAGCTATTCGCATGCGTAGGTATTCAGATGAACTTCTATATCTCCTTCGATTTTAACACGATAGGTACAAAAATGAAGATCATCTTTTACTAGTTGAGATTTCATTCTTATGAAACTGATCTTTGACGTTTCAAATTCTAGTTTGTTAGATAGATCTTATGATCGATTAGAATCTATACGTTTACCAGGTAATATAACTTTTGCATTTTATGTCAAAATCGTATTTGAATCCGTAGAAACTTTTGTGGTACCTCAGTGAATACCCTTCAGAAGTAATACACGTATATTCTTCAAATATTGTTTTTATTATATTGAAAACAAATTAATCCCTTGCACATGTAATAAATACTCCTACGAATGAAAAAAAATTTAAAAGTTATTTGTCTTTTTCTGACGTCAACACATATTAACGCATCGAAGTTTTATTCCAAATCAAATATAAATATTTTATAACTAATGTAAAAAATACTTTTCATATCGAATAGCTATTTTCACTATGACGTACAAGCATATTTAGCTATTGTCGTCAGCAATATGAAGTACTTTGTTAAATAATTCTATCATGTCCTATAATATCCTACCCCCGCATTTTTCTATTCGCTAGCATCAACGATGGTCGGTGTATATATATTTTCTTTCTTTGCATTCGGTTTCTGAATCATACAATGAATCTTTTTTTTTTCGTTTCTTCTATTAGTCAAGAGAAGCTGTGAAGACCAGAGATACATTTATCCGTCCGATGTAGTCTGGTCTTTTCTTTTTGCGCCTTGTCAATTTGTGTTTTTCTTTTTCTTTCTTTGTCAAATATCTGTATAAAGACTATATTTTGCTAATCTTTTCATATTTTAAAAGAGAAAAATAACATTCACTAAGGCTCATACAAATAAATGGCAGCAGCAGCACAACCAATGGCTAGTAATAGTTTAGCTGATACAGTCGGACAATTTAATGGTGGCTATTACAAAATAGATCATCGTGACACAAATTCCGTTCTTTGGGTAACATTGCAACCAAACATTCCATTTTATGCGCAACCAGGAGCTATGGTATCAATGAGTCCAGAAGTGACACTCAAAGGAAAATTTAAGTTTTCATTCAAAAAAATGTTCACAGGTGGTGAAATGGCTCAATCAACATATACTGGTCCTGGGGAAATACTATTTGCACCACCTATTTGGTAAGATTTTTGTCAACGCTTGTAGCAGACACCGTATATCATATTGTAATTTCATCGGAAATTAAACTGAATATTTCTCAATCGTACAAAAAAAAACCAAGAGAAAGTTGATTACTTCGTAAAATTATCCAGTGCCTTCTTTGATTGTGATTGCAAAGAATAAGTTAGAACTATCTATTTTAAATTTTTTAATAGGGGTGATATTGTTCCTATTGAATTAGATGGTCGTGCTCAATGGAATGTAGGTAAAGGCGGCTACCTTGCAATGTCTCATGGCGTTGTAAAAGAGACCAAATCTCAAGGATTGGGTAAAGCAATGTTTTCTGGTGAAGGTCTTTTTGTTCATCGAATATCAGGTGTTGGAGTTATCTTCGTTACATCACTTGGTGCTATTGTGCAACGTCATTTAAGACAAGACGAACAATGGATTGTTGATAATGGACATTTAGTGGCATGGAACTGCCCGTATACAATTGAAAGAGCTGGTGGTGGTATTATGAGTGGTATGCATGCTGGTGAAGGACTTGTTTGTCGATTTACTGGTCCGGGAACTGTTTATATACAAGTAAGATAATAGAGAAATATATTTTCACTCTATTTTATGTTCTTCTTCTAATCTACTTTTAGACACGAAATCCAGAAGCTTTGTCGGAGTGGATAGCAAGTCATACGTCAACATCCAGTAGTTGATTCAAAGATACGATCTTGTATTATTTTATCTTACTTTTTCATGGACTATATCTTTATTAAAGTTACGATACTACTTTTATTTATCTAGCAGGTTAAAATAAATAGAACATGCGCACGTTAGAATCATTTAATTGTACAAAACTCAGAAATCTATTGAGAAAGGGAAGAATTAATTTCATATTTGCTAAGCATCCTATGATAAAACCATATGAATATTCTTTTGAAATTAAAAAGATATGTTTATTTTAGTTTGATGACAAGAAAAATTTCTGGGTTCAACATCATTTATATGAAATACTTAAAATAAGCAGCTGTTATTTTATTTTCATAGAATTCCTTATGCAAATGTACAAAATTATTTATTTTTATACAATTGAGAATCTAAATGTTGCGATGAATTTCTCTATCAACTTAGAAGAGAATTTCATATCGATGATATTTTCCAATTGATAGACCTATTTTTTAGCAAACGATCTTCTACATATTGTTAGGGATATTTAGTAAAATAGATAGTACTGACAATGATAAATAAAATGTGATCCCATGTGTTTCATTACGATGAAACTGTGGCGCTGTTACGGCGTAACTGCGACCGCACTGTGACCCGTAATTGCGGAAAATTGCGACGTAACTACGCGTAACTACGATGAAAAAATCGCAATTACGGATAGTTACGGTGAAAAAATCCCAGTTACGCATAACTGCGTCCAAGTTTTTCGCAATTATGGGTCACAGGGTCGTCGCAATTGGTACAAAAGATGACATAGATTAGGTTTTCATTTTATTTGTACTTTTATTGTGCATTTAAAATATTTTTGCACAAAATAAAAACACTTAAAACTATAAAATTAAAATTTTTATAAAAAGTAAAAGACAATTTTTAAATTAAAAATTTTCACAATAAAAAGTAATTGAAAAATTAAAACCCAAAAGAATTTCAAAATTTACTAAGTGAAAGTTAAAAAAAAATTTAATGTTAAAAATAAAGGAAAATAAAAAAAAATATCTAAAAAAATAAAAATATAAACATCAAAAACAATTTTTTTAAATTTAATAAATAGAAGAAAAAAATTTAATTACAAAAAATTGAAAAACTAAAAAGATTTAAATCTAGAAAAATTTTAAAAAAATAAAAAATATGTATTCTACTGCTTATAGTAGAATGACTTATGAAAGAAAATGTGACGAACACTGCTATTTATACTGATTTTATTTTTGTGACTATGTTTTATTGTTAGAGTGCAGCCAATTACAAATAAGGAGGAATAATTTATAATTGGCCATTTATACCTACAAGGGATCGTAGGATCCGATCACTAGGACGCCGTTACGTTGATCTGCATCACAGTAAGCGTAGTTTCTTATAGAAATCTTCACTACGATCAATGCGCCATAGTTACGCGTAACTGCGGCAAAAAGTTGGCCCTGCGCGTAACTGCGGCACAGTTGATAAAAAAGAGACGACATGGGATCGTTACTTACGTGAGTTGTTAACTAAAAGTACTTATCAATACTGAATATATGAATTCTGGAAGTATTTCTTTAATACAATACGAGCTACTTTTGCGAAATCAATACTAGATTTTTGTAAAATTCATTTTAACATGAAAGGCTAACTAATCTGGTTTGATTTATTGAATAAAAATAAATAAAACCTTACATTATGATAATTAGATCTAATGGAAAGTGTAAAAAAATAGAATACAAGCTTTTTCTTCTTATCAATCTAATATGTAAAAGCGCATTGATAAAAATAAAAATATATGTGAATATATTTGATCTAATTGAGCAAGTTTAGCGAGATAAAGATAATGATCTTTTCATTGTTAATTTTTAATGCCACACAAATAGCAAAAGAGCGAATTTTCAATAAATAAATATATCTCGCAAAATAATTGTTTTCATTAATAAATTGCTTTTGTAGATGAATCTCAAGTGATTAAAATTTCGTTGTTGAGACTAACAACAGACTGGACAGAATAATAATCATGAGTCTTTCTCTTACTGGTTTAGTCATCTGGTTAAATTTAAAAAAAAACGCATTTCTAGTTGTTTTTCAATCGTTTTGAAGCTTGACTCTAAGTTGAAAATTTCTGTAAGTAAGATTTCCAACACGACTGATTGATTTGAAATGATCCGATGTTGTAGTGTATCGTCGATGCTCGGATATGGACTAAAAGCTCTTCATTCAAAAACAAACTTTTTTCTGATATTTATTTTTAAGAATAGTTGACTCTACAAGATTTAACGTTTTCAACATCAGCTTCCCAGGTCAATTGAAAAATTTTACTTTTGCCTAGTTTAAGATCAAAAAGCGATTTGAAGTTGATTTACAAGAGATCACTTGATTTTCTTTAACAACATGATAAAAGAACTTCAATCAAGAAAAAAATCTAATAAAGACAAAGTCTTTTAGTTTTGTCCTAGTTTCAATAATATTCATAAACTGCGATAAAAAAAATAACTTTATTACATGATGAGGTTCTCATTTTTTTAAAATTTCTCAATTGAGAATATTGATGAAGTCTCAGTTGTTCATCTCTATGTTAACGTCAAAATGATATAAATATAATCTACGTATATTAACCGATGTTACAATTAAGCACATTCGGATGTCGACGAGTCAACGGTAAACTCGAAAAATGTCAATAAAATAAGATGTTTCAGTTTTCACATCAATCAAAATGGTAAAATCTTCAATGAAATGAATCATTAATATAGTTACATTTATTTGAAAATTTTTCTTCTACATTTTTTTAGTCGAATTCGTTGTATTTGATCGTCGTTTATTCGTCGGAAAAGCTAGTTTTTAATGAATAAGGTGTTTTGACATTGTGCTTTATACGATTGCTGATAATGAATTAAAATAAATTGCAAATCTGACTTCGCTCATGTAAAAATAACCTTTAGCAGCAATAAGAATCGTTAATTAGAAAATAAGATAAAGTTATTAAAAGGATATTCAATAACGATTTTAGTCGTTTATTCTGATATCTGAATTTACTTTGATGAGCACCTAAAGCAAAGAGAAAATGATATAGAATGACACTAGACTATGATCACACCAAAATGCCTCGATATCAAACAGAAAGTTATGAACAGACATGAACTTGAAAATAATTTAAAGAGTAAAATTACGTCAAACTTTTACTTTTATCTGTTGGAATTAGCCGGAATGATTGAAGTATGCTACAACATTTTGTCATCGTTATATCAAAAAAAATTACAACGATTAGTTAATGAACACCATAAAACTGTTCGAAAATTTCGTTGATAAGTATAAAATTTCTCCTATATTTAACTTAGCACGAATAATAATCAGAACTCAATTTAATATTAATTAGCTGTTTCAGATTAATTCTATTGGTTTTATATTTCATTGAAATTATTAGGCTAGTTTATAAAGAAGAATCTTGTATATGAAGATGAAACTTTTTTATCATAGAACGTACAAAATTTACTTCCTATGAATTATCCAGATTCAATTTGTCTAAAACTGTTCATTTTCAAAGTATTTCAAGGACAATTTATCGATACGAAAAGAAAAATCGTTCAAAAAAAATGCAACCGACTTTTCAAGTTGATTAAAAATTTCAAATTATCGTAATGAAAAAAGATAAATCATGATAAAGTAACTCTTATAGAAAAATATTTTCTTTTGACTGAAATACAAAATGAATAAATAGATGTTGTTTTGAAATTTAAGATGATTACGGTAAGAAAATATATTGCTTATGTTATGTTTATCTTATAAAAATGATCACTTTACATTTATTTCATTGCATCATGAATTTTCATTCTCAGAAATATTTAAGATTCCTTCAAAATAATCACTACTAGTCTTAATCCATTAAGAAATGTACAAATTATTTTTTATTTATATTTATTTCGGTGCCTAAATGCCCATATTCCTTTAGTTGAATATTTCTTCTAGCCATTGAGAAATTCCGTAGAAAGAAAGGAGGTCGAGACGACTCATCTATGTAGTGAGTCTGCCAATGCATAATGTTCTTTCTCTTCTATATATATATATATACGAGTGACTCATTCAGTAATAGCAACACAAGAAAAAGATTCTACTGCGTATTTTTTTCTTCTTGGCTAAATTCGCCCCCTCTTCTCATGTGCTTGTTCTTTTCTTGTTGTCTCATGTAGTTTTTTTAGATTGTTAGCAGAGCATCATCTTTAGCAACGATCACGTGAAACCTAAATGTCTTCATCTATTTCTCATGTTCAAGATTCAGATGGAAAACTAGCGACTGAATCTGCACCTCCAGGTATGAATTCAATAACAAATACAGTTGGTATGCGCCCAAGTAAAAATCAAATATCATCACCAATTGATTTATCACATGTACAACAAAATAGTTGTCATGAACTTGGCTGTACTGCTGATCATAGTGGAAAACCACATGAATAACGAAAAGAACAGAAATCAAAACCAGTATCGTTTGAAATTTTTAACGTAGCATGATATACACATATATTATTTATTTCTATTATGCGAACCGTTAGAATTCATTATAAATATATCCAATTTATGATATTAGAATTAATGATAAGAATCTATTTTCTACCAAAATATCCACAGTTTAGTGTAGTGACTTTCGATATCAGAAAGGAAAGACTTTTGTGAACCGAATCGACTTTTGAAATATGTTTGTATGATATTTTTGTTAAATACTAATAAGTTTTCTTTGTATCTATTTGTCTCTGATACTTCATCCTTGTAATATTTAAATTGTGTACTTTTAATTTTTTGCATCTAATTAGTATTAATGTTGTATTCAACAAATATATAATATTTATAACACAATAAATTTTAAACCAATATATGTATATTGGAATATTGTTGGTATTTAGCGATCAATAGTAAGCAATTCATTACAGACCTCTTTAATACTATGAAAGAATCAATGTAGAGCAGAAAACAATAGCACCTCAACGTGCTGAGTGACATGCAAACTTAATAGAACGATTTTTGTTGTTGTTTTTTGATTAAAAGAAAAATGATATGCACAAATCCTTTATCTTGCTAAACGAACCTAATGCTTACTGTTGACTAGATACGTTGAGATTAATTTAGTCAGTAAGAAAGGTAAACTGATGAAATGAAAGAGTTGAAAAAAAGAAAAAAACGGATTACTATTATTAACAAAGAAGATTCTAGTTGATTAATTATAGCTATCGAAAACAGGAAACTTTCTTACGTTATCAGACACAATAAACTTGAATACTTACTATTCATAGAATTAATTCAGCTAGTCCGAGCAATATGAAATCAGTTCGAAATTTATAATTGTGATATTTATGACTTTCATCGATACTCAATAACATTGTTTTTCATTTCATGTTCTATCAGGTTTTTTAACTTATCAAGTATTAATATTATCCTACGATATTATTGAAGAAACGATTGGAAATAAAAATTATGTAAATTTTATTCTATTCTATATATCGAATTCAAATGTTTTTCCTACTCTTTTCTATCAGAATATTAACTTTAGCAATTCCTACGAAGCTTGTGATATGCAAAGTCAATTAGGTCATACGATCAAATACAAACTGTCAAATTTTATCGATCAGAAAAAGAATTTGATTTACTGTACAAGGATAATCAGTAATCTATGTAGATGCTCTGCTCACAAATATTATTCAATGTTACAAGTCTAAAATTTCTGTTTTATCGATAACAATCTTCGAGAATTTGCAGATCGTATTCACAAAGCTATGATAAATGATGCTATTTTTAGAATTAATCCTGCCGTATCAACGTTATCGAAATATTTATCAAAGAAGAAAACTAACGGCTAAATCGAATATATTAGATGTCAAGATATCAACATTTGACGCACAATCAGTTCGTTATCTGAAAAATTCTGCCAATATTAACTAGTTTTTCTTTATTTTAATGTCGCCATTCGCATGATGCAAACGTTAAGTATAAGCATATCAGAAGATATGTGATCATTCATTCAAAACTGATATTATCGTGAAATCAAAATCATTTCTTTTTTGTTTTTAGAAACCAAAATGAAGCACGAAAACAAAGATCATTCATGTTTTGAATTGGTTCAATTGCTTATATCAATCTCTATTCCTATTGCTATTGGCATTCATACTGTCTTAGAAAATAATTGTGAGTTGACTATAACAAATAACAATCGTCAGCAAGACCTTGATTTAGCCGATAGCGAAAAAAAAAAAGATTTAATACTTCGTGAATGTCAAAAGATATTAAGGAAAGTAATTGAACGGTATGGTACACAAATCGAAGAAAATACATCAGGGTCACTTGTTGCTCGTTGTGCCACACTGTCAACAGTAAATCGTCTTGATTCTGAGAGATGAAACTTTCGCGTTTGTCTACTATATGAAGCTAAATTAATTACTTATCGATCTGATGAATATCGGCCACCAGTTTTGCTTCAATCTGCGAATTTACCTGATTTAAATCTAATAGCTGAATCTGAGCGAAGAGTATTATATAATCTGTCATTGGAAGGTATTATTATGACAAGTGCTGACTTTTATGAAATTAATATACGTGGTGCACGATTGAATAGTAGTATACTTAACCATGTTGATTTCTCTTCGCCATGGAATACACCATCATTCGATGATGAAATCGGTACTTTTAAAAGCAATTCTTCACAATTATTGTTCGAGAAGACCAATTTAACATATGCTTCATTTGTTTTTGTTACAAATGAAAAAGCTGCTTTTACTCTTACGATAATGGATAATGCTAGCTTGGGTGCATTTTTCTCGTGTTCAAATTGTATATTTGATTTTACTGACATGGCTGGAGTTAATTTTGAAAAATGCTAATTTCGAAAATTCTACATTCATGTTTTCAAATCTTGACTATGCTTATCTTTCTGGATCAAAATTTATTTTAAATGTTGATTTTTATGAAACGAAAATGAATCATATTAATGGTGCTGATACTAATTTTACTAAATGTACATTTCCTAAGACAAAGTTAATGAATGCAATATTTGATCATGTTGTATTTGTCGATTGTATTTTTTCAAACGCATATGCGCAAAACTTATCAATGAAATACAGTATTGTGAACTGAGATATTTCTACCGTTTCTCCATTGTTAGAATTTTACACCTCTATTGCATAACTGAACCCTTATATCGATACTTTTATGATTGCATCCTTATACCTAAATCTGTATGATCACAAAATTAGACCTATGAGCGTATACTGACATGTTTTTGCATCGTTGGTGGAAACTGCGCTGCGCAACTTATCGCAGATATCAAAAGCATATGATGTAGTTTGCATCAACACTTGATAATCCTGTCTTTTAAACAAACACCTACAATTGACGTTAACGCCTATTTGTAAACAAATACGATAGAAAATGATGATCATTTATTCAATCAAGCTTTTATAGTGGGTGTAAGCGACGTCTACAATATTGTATTTGAACGTCTTGCACATCCACTGTACTGTTATATACTACGCTGGTAGCTAGCAGCGTTAGGTCATTTCCTGCAATGGCCCTAAATTCATCTTATAGCTTTACTTGTGATTACTGTGAGAAATCACCTCAACGTTTATCGTTTTTCATTGTAATTGAACGAGCCATGTGTGGAAATGCATTCTTCATGAATGCAACAACAGATTTTGTATTTAGTATTAGGTTTTCTAACTAGAACGAATGCTTTTGGGAACAATATAAAACAGTGAAAGTTTTGTCAAATCTTATTTTCGATTTTTCAAAGCACCCATTTTTATCTATCTCGTACAAAAATAATGAATCATTCTCCTGTTATATTCATCCATCATTGACTACACGAGCACGAGGAGTACTACATCGAAAAATATGTAACAATTCGTGACAACCCATGAGTCTAATTTTATATGTCATAAATCATTTTTTCCACAAAGTACTTCTGCTATGTGATTTTGTCACCTTCATTGTACTGTTCAAACTAACACGATGAAAACTCTTTCCTCAGCAGTTCTAATTGTATTCTGGCCGAATATCGTCTCACTGCTACAGTGAACCAATCCGATTAAAATTGAGGATAAAGTAGACACTATTTTCACGAAATACTCTCAACTTTATTATTTATAATATGGATATCTGGGATTGCTACTCAGTTTAATATCATCCTGTCGGAATCCAATAACCCCAAACGAAATTTGAAATCGCTCTAGACCAGCTAGATGCAGTGAGTGCCGCTCACTGACAAAATAAAGGTTGGGCCGTGCTAGTCAGCGCATCTGATTGGCCTCCTGGGATATCGAACCTTGCTCGAAGAATGCATCGAAGATGTTATTCGTGTTTGACGAGAATGTCGAACTGATCTTTGTTGAACTGCAGTCACTGCTATTGGCGTTAATATTGATACGATGAATTGGCAACATTGTTGTCTTCTAACAAATTTGAAAGAGATTTAAAAGGATATGTATCTATCATTTACTTATAAATTGAATTCAGTAGCAGTGGAAGAGACGAGAGTAGATCAAAAAATAATAATGAAAGAGGACAAGAGTGTATGCATCTTATATAGCTGATGGCACATCCACAATTGAAAATAGACGCAACAACTCATAATTGTGATTGTGCCTTGTTGCAATATCGAATCAGACTCGTCAATCAATCAAAAGTCTTCTTCGTCGTATGAGTATTCAGTTAACTTAACCTAACACTGTCAACAATGTCAATCAACGGAGATCATGTTGCACTTTTGGTTTTACCCAAGTCGAACAATTCATGTTTCCACAATGTGCACAATTTAAATTAGCTGTCAATCAATCATCGCCATGCTTTTGGCGCCGACCTCAAAGTTGTCCTTTTGGTGTTATTTTAGAAAATACGGGTAAATGAGTGGAAAAAATTATCATTTGAGATAAATAAAGATAAAATAAAGAATAGAGGATTGTTTTATGAGAGATAATATGGTTGGAACTAGAGCTCCGATTGAGGCATTCCATGGAACAGGATGAGATGAACTCTTATCTTATCTATATCTCGTTGAGTAGACTATTGTGAAATTATTAATTCACTCATTTTAACCTAACTATGTCTAATTTCCCATTGTTTTTTCCCCCCTACAGAATATTATACAATTAAATAAACAGCTTTGCATGCTTGTTTATAAATGAAAACGCTAGAAAAATTTCTTGATATAGTGAAAATTTTGGTACATAGAAGATAAAATAATAAAAAGGCACCAATTATGTTAGAACACATGGTTTTAATGAGAAAATACAACCATTCTTTCATAGGATTCCATCGAAAAAGTTTTTTTTGTTGTTTTTTGCTTATAATGTTTGATTTGACAACTTTTCTCCCACCTAGTCTCATTCAGAGCTCTGATTCGAAGAATTAAAATTCCATATTATTTTTAAGCAGAGAAATTTTTATCACGTAAAAGACGCATATTTATTAAAAGACGTGTTAAGTAAGACCATATTGAAAAAAATTAAAAACAAGAAGACTTTTACTCGTGTTTTTTTTAGTGAATTAATAAGCAAAGAAAACATTTTATGATATTCTCGATACAATTCAAGCATCACTGTATTATGAAACATATTTTTGTGACACTATTCCAAAGATACACTATTGTAGCGATTGTAGTGTTTATCGTCCAGAACGAAAGCTTTGTTCTCTCTCTCTCTCTTTTATGTATTTCTTATATATCAGGCAGAAAAAGAGATAGAATTGAGCGCCAAAAGAACGAGAGGAATGAAATAACATGAAAAGGAAAGAACAGTTAACATAGCGAGAGAAGGAAGAAGGATAAACTGAACATGATGAACGAAGAGGCAAGTGATTAACTAATTAGCGATATGTAGCTATGAAAGAAACAGAGATAAAACGTGAGATAGTAAGGAATGACAAGAAAAGATTAAAGCATCATGCATGAAAAATCAGTTCCACGAAGAAGATAAATTAGATGATGACACACAATAAAATCGGGGTATGGATGTGGGTGGAAAGAACACCCACACCCAGGTTTCACGCGACAATCAACACAAGTTAATTCCTCACTGCTTTACATCACATAGAAATCATCAATATTAAAAACAAGACGTTTCCTCAAAAATACTTTTTATTTTGCCAAAAAATTTAGTATATGTTCGGCCTGGTAGCTACCCGATAGGGATGCAATGGTGAATCAACGGTCCATGATCCACCGGTAAGCGCTCTATACCGATAGAGAACGATTATCGATAAGACCGGTAATCGTCGCTATTGCATCTCTAGTGTCGAAGTGCACATTGTTGAGAAATGTTTATTCTTTCACATAGTAGCATTCTATTTAGAATTTATTTTTATCACCTGTTTTCAAAGAATTGTTCACATTGTCACTGGATTGTTTCATTTCAGCAATTTTTTTATCGATCATATGAAGCATTGATATGACCCTATATTTATTTGAAGAACAGTGCATATCTCGTAATTCATTAAGTGAAAAAGAAGCAATTCATGTTTTCATTAACATTAAAGAAACAGTTTCTGCATAGTGTGTTATGTATATGCATGTATGTATTGCATTAGAACGTGGTATGCGTAGGACCATGGAGTAAAAACTTGGAAGTTTTTTCTCTATTATTAGCATAAAAAGAAATCAAATCATTCAATCAATAGAATAATGCACAAACAATAGTTTTGTTGTTTCTTTCAATAACTTTCTGGATATTTTATATTTTGAATTCATAGAAATAGCGAGTGTTAAAAAGAGGAAACCATAAAAAGGAGATTATATGGAACGAAAATGCCTGCAGCTAGATAAGGTCTTTGCAAATTCGTTCATAAAGTCGATTTAAAGTGAATGCTAGAGAGTAAAATGAGTCACGATCAATTAGTTTATCATACTGAAATATAATACAAAACCATAAAATGAATATAAATCAATTCAAAAAACGCATTTAATACATTTTATGCCTCTTGATTGCAAAATAATTCATTACCTTTTTTAAGTAAACTATATCATTACTAATTTATTTCAAATCACACTTTAATTGCATAAGAAGATAGTTGTCAGATGCAATATCTTATCTATACCTGATGCTATATTTATATTGTAAGCCCTTTCTCGTGTATTCTGTTTTTGCCTCCAGTAAAAGGCAATTATAATTTACAAGAAAAATAATATTTAAATTAGCTGAACTGTCTATTAAATTCGATATTTTGATAAATTTTTATCGAGGATTATCTATTCTAAAGAACAATGAACGATTATTTGTCAATCATCTATGTTTTCATTGAAGTAATCATTTAAACAATAATGATTGAACAATGGCAAGTGTAAAATAACACGAGATTGTTTATTCATAAATATAATGGTATTACCTAACTAAAGTTCATTGGTCTCGTCTATGTAGTCGATGCAAAAAAAGAGAATTCTAATGTATTATTTTAACATTATTTCTATCTGAACATTGATCATTTCATCCCAAAACAGACAATACAATATGCATAAACTATATAGCTAGATCATCAACTACACGCTTGCGAATAGAAAGAAGAGAACACAAGAGGAATGTTTTTTTCCTTCCGTGTTCGATTAGAAACGAGAAGAGAACACCATAAATAGAAGAGAAGATTTTTTTCTTCTTTTTGTCTGCCATTCAATACTGATTCATTCATCAGTTAAACGGATGGATCTTGAACTTCATTGTCCATCATGTAAACAATATTATCAATCACCTATTTATTTACCGTGCTCACATTCAATTTGTTATGCTTGCGCATTAATTTCAATTCGATCAATAAATACAATTGAACAAGACAATTCTTCGTCAAATATTTCATTAGCATCTGATCTTGATAAACTTTCTCTAACAAGTGATAATGATTCAGGTATATCATCAACCAGTCGTCCATCTAGTTTACTATTACCACCAGCTTTACCTGAAATATCATGTTTATCAATAACTTCTAATCATAAGAAAATGTATGCGTTTTATTTACAATGTTCTGTGTGTTCAAAAAATATTTATATGGACACATCAGGTGTGAAAAGTTTACCAAAAAATTATCTTCTTTCTAATATTATTAATCGTTATCAAAGAGAAAAATCTTATGAAGAAAACGGTTTAAAATGTCAATTATGTCCTCCTTCAGATCAACAATCGATTACACGTATGTGTGAACAATGTCGTATTGGATATTGCAATAAATGTCGAGAACAATATCATCCAATGCGAGGACCCTATTCTAAACATGTTTTTATTGATCCGACAGAACAAATCTTCCATCAGAATGAGAAATTTTTCTGTCATGATCATACAAATCGTTTAGCCGATTTTTATTGTACTCATTGTCAATTAGAATGTTGTCAACAATGCTCAAGTCATATAAATCATCAAATGATATCGATTCATCAAGCAAATAAAATGTTTAAGGTAAAATTTATCGAATAATTATTCGATATCTTATTATTTTACTCTCATGTCACATTTCGAATAATTAAATCGATTCTTTACGTATTTCTATTCCAATCAAAAACTAACAATGTTTTTTGAGCGATGTATATCGACAAAAATATATATTCAATCAATGCTTCACTTGTGATATAATCTGATTGCTGTGTCACTAAATTAACAAGAGCTTTTTTATGCGTATACTTGCTAAATTATTATTCTCATAATATGAGATGAAGTGTCGTTTTAAACTTACTATGCAATAGTAGCTGCTTGTTCTGCTTGTCTTTCTAAGCAACATTAATATGTAAATAGAAAAAAAAATGTGATGATGCAATCTTTCCGTTTCTGTCTCATAAATGAATGAACATAAATACATAGATCACTCGATTTTTAGATTTAATGATACACATGATCACTTCTCGAATGGTTTCTTCTTCTTTCATTATTATCTAATAATCTTCTATTTAGACTCAGCTTTCATCACAATTACATGACTTGTCGCAAACAGCAAAATATAGTGCTGATTTTCTTACTAAATTAAAATTATACCCTGATTATATTAAGGTAAATAATTTCAAATCTGAAAATTTTTATCTATCCGTATTAAGGATGATTTCAGATTATTATTATTATTTATTTTTCATTTTTAGAAAAATGCTGAATTATTTCAAACAAATATAATCAAAGAAATTGATAATCTCATATTAACATTAGAAACTAAAAAACAAGAATTACTAAAAATTATTGATGATGAAATTGAAAGAAAAATATCATTGATACACGAACAATATTTATCCTATAATGAACATCTACAACGAACAACAGGATTTTTACAATTTTCAATTGAAGCATTAAAACAATCAGACCCATGTGCTTATCTTCAAGTTGTTTTATCTTTGTTTCTAATCTTTGTTCTTCATTTTTTCCCTAAGATTTCTTCTAGGCATGCCATGGTTTAAATAGTAAATGTTCATATTTACAAGGAAGTTTCTCTGACGAGTATGATTCCAAACCACACACTTCATATGAAATTGATTTTACATTCAACACTGAATGTCTCAATCGAGATATTCATCGCTTACAATTCCAACCAATTAAGCGTAAGAATAAACATTGAATAAATTGTTTATGATAAATTTCAGACTATCTTTTTGTTTTCAATACGAAAACGTGCCATTTATATTTGCTCAGACAATTAGTTTCGTATAAACATTACAGTTTTGCATATTGATATAAAATTACAGTAGACATCTTCGGGTTATATTCATATTCGCATATTTATCGTTTCTTTGTGTTTTTTATGATAAACTGTTCAGATACATTTCTTAATATTCTCATATTCAATCATTCTCAAATTACATCATGAAAATAGTTAATAGATTTTTTTTCTCTTAAAGAAAGAACGAAAGCTGAGCTTGATTAATAATAATGATCTTTACTCTCGTTTAGCACCCTCATCACCACGTTTCCAAGCTGAACAATGTGTGTGTCATGATAATGAATCCGAAACCTGTTCTGGCATGCTTGCCTGGTCAATTCATGATATTGGAGCTATCCAGGGTTTCGTCCTTGAATTAGATAATGGAACAATCGGTTCAGAATTTCGAGTAAGTCAAGAAAACAAACACCAAATGAAATTTTCTTTTGAATAAACATACAAATTTAGCAAATATATGATGGTAATCAAACAATGTGTGCCATTGATGGACTTCTTCCATCATGTGTTTATACAGCAAGAATAAAAGCTTACAATCAAGTAGGTGAAAGTGCCTATAGTGAATGTATAACACTTCATTCATCTTCGGGTATATAAACAAACAAATTAAGCAACAGATCAGATATAATATATTTTTGATTATTTAGTTGATTGGTTTACATTTAATCCTCGTACAACACATCCTGATATAAAGTTCATATCAAATGACTTTCAGTCTATAACATGTCTTAGTTTACAAGAACGCATAGCACTTGGTTCACGAGGTTTTCGTCAAGGTCTTCATTATTGGGAAATAACTATACAATGTTATGATGATAAACCTGATCCAGCGTTTGGCATAGCTCGTTTTGATGTATCAAAAGATAATATGCTCGGTATGATTAAATTTATTTTTATTATTTGAAAATTCTTCATTTTTTTATTATTATTTCTTTTACTTTAGGTAAAGATTGTAAATCTTGGTGTATGTATATAGATAGCCAACGTTCGTGGTTTATGCATAATGGACAACATACAAATCGTATTAATGGTGGCATATCTATTGGGTCCGTTATTGGCATTTTGTTGGATTTAAATAATGGTACATTAAGTTTTTATGTTAATGATCAACCACGTGGATCAGTTGCATTTTCAAATTTAACACAAGGTGGTGTCTATTATCCAGCTGTTAGTCTAAATAAAAATGTACAATTAACCCTTGATTCTGGGCTTGATCTACCTTGAATTAATCGAAAGAAATATTTTTATTTATTGCTCTTGTGTCTTGTGTTTATTTTCCATTTTTCTTTGATTTGTATAAAAGAAATATTTCCTGTCAGAAATAAACAGAAGAAAAGTAAACACGTGTCTATTTCATAGCTTTTATGAAGCGAAGAGGAATCATGTATCATTACATGAGATCTTTAATATTGTATTAGTAAATACATAGTTAATAGGTTTCAATCAGATGTCTAAGAAAAATCCAACTACTATCAACATCAAGTGAAATTCTATTTACCACAGACGAAATACAGAAATTTTATCATTTATTTAATCAGTCCTCAGCAAATTGATTAGATCAGACTTTCCTTTTCTCGATTGTATTTCTATACGTTCAAATTTGTTTCCATTCTAATCATAGAATAAATTCATCGTAATGAAAATTCATGATGATTGACGACTCGTGACCTTACATTTTCATACACTTAACGTCAAAAACAAAGCGATCGTTACAAATGACTCTACTTTTTCTTTTTCTTCTTCTTTTTATCTCAAGAGTTCAATAAATGGTGATAGCAGCATGTGTGTTAACATCAGCAACTCTAAAGTAGTCAGTTAATGATGACAGGCCCACTCTAATCAACTGTCACAATATACTCTAGTGATGCATCGATCAAGGACTGACATATATGAGTGTCTACGCGTGTGAATGCATCCTTACATCTATATATTGAACCAAGTGACCGTCAAGTAATCAGTTATACTTATCATCTGTTCACATATTTTCCTCTCTTTCAATTCTTGTAAACTACAAGACATGTCATTATTAAATAACATCGATAAAATTTCATGGATATAATGTGTTCTTGTTTGATTCCTTTTCTATTTTATTTTATTCTAGATTGGATAAACAATAAAATTTTTGAACAATAAAATTTCGTCGATATTTCTAAACACAAATAAGAATGATCACTGAAAGAAATTGTTCAATACGAAAAGCTCTTGTTTGCTATTCATGACAGTTATTCTAACAAATAAGACATACCAATAAAAATTGTTTCATATGAATAAAAGCAAATTGATGCCAATGATTCATAGAAAAGTGAATGAATCGGCACAATTTGTAAAAGATATGGTAATGAAAAATTTTAATCAATATAAAATGTATTTTATCACGAAGAGTATCACGAATACTTATCGAATAGAATCATTAAAGTCAACAAATGAAGGCAGTTTAAAGATAAATCTAACAGAGAGTTGTCGAATTAAGCTATTTCATTCGATGAAGAAATAGAAAAAAATCATTATTATTTTAAGACAACATCAATTGAAACACAGAAATTAATGATTGAATAATTCAATCTAATTCATCAATGTTTTTTTAATTTTGATATGATTAACTTTTGCTGGAATACTCTGTTCTAATTCAATGTTAATTTGATTGGGTATGAACATTTATTTCTGGAACTCACTAATATCTGTAATGGATCAGCAAAAATGTAATGGTTAAAAGAAACCGGTTCTTTTCAATTCGTATCAGTCAAAACCATGCATAAACTAAACGGATGGTCATGAGAATAGTTCAATTAAAGAAGAATAAATTAATTATGCGGAGATATGAGGCAGCCATTTTTATTTTTAATTCCTTTGATATGATAAAAATCGAGTAGATAATCACTCGAATACGGACTATCTACAGTTATTTTATTTCAAATCAAATTCTATTTTCTATCGTTGAGATCGGAAAAACATTGGTTTTTAGATATCTTGAAATAGCTCTTTAACAGCTAATTAATTCTTAAATCTCTCGGTTTACTTTGGAATATGACCGTCCGTATTATGCATATACAAGAAAATAAAATGAATTGATACGAAAAATAATTCTGCACATGAGCAGCTTGTTTTTTGTTCGAGTTCTTAATTGATATAGAAATGTGCATAAGTAAACGTTCAAATAATTTTTTTGCCTATTAGTATATGAATCTTTCCAGATCATGTTCACACAGCACAAATAGTCAACTCGTCAGTTATGAGAGCTTTCTAATATTTCGTCCTATATACGTATATGAAATATATCATCGAACGATTAATCTCTCTAAGTAAATGAGAGTAGACATGATTGACAATTATCGATTGCAAAGCTACGAAGCGAGAATAAAATGGAACAAATAACGTGAAAAGTAGTAGAATAAAAATAGAAACCAAGATTGGCCACAGTGAAATTGACGAAGTATCACGAAATCGAATCGTCTGAACTATTGCGCTTTACTTACGAATATGAACGTACGTCATTTGAAGAATATTGCTGTATCCCAATTTAATTAGTTATAAGATAAAGTCCAAAAGATCTGAGTAAAGAAAACCTTATCATTTGTCTCAGCTCTCAAATGAACAGAAAAAAGTGATTTAAAACATTACTGGTGACACAGAGATCAAAGCTTTGTATGTTAGTTCAGAACACTATGAAGTTGCTACGGGCTATTTTGTTTTCGATGTTTGGTACGTAACTAAAAAGTACTCTATTCCAAGCTGGAGATCACTAGCTATGAAATTTCACTGAATAAATCACTAATATTTCCTTGTTTCGAATGATGTCACTGACAGAGTGCTGCTTGTGTGAGAAGATATATGAGCTTTTGCCAATGATATGTGATTATCATTTGTGTACAACGAGTTCAATTAGTAAAATGATTGTACTTAATTCCAGAGTGATCTGTTGTTCAAGAACTACGGTTGATAGGTTTGTTATGAGATTGCAACTCATACCGAAAGTTAGTCAAAAAGCATGGCTACTATTCATTCCTTCTACGAGAACTATTCATCCATAACTATATGTACTAGAAAATTTGATTAAAAACGGCAAGATTTGCACCGTTTTGTAAAATTATTTTGACAGTACTTCGTTTGACGTACAACACAAAGTTAACACTAAACAAACTTGCATCATGATTCATTCAAAATATTGATAGAATAAATTCGATATGGCATGATTCATTATCATAAATTGTTAATTCTTTATCTTAGACAAACTTACTAATTATATATAGTAAACTTTTGTAATCGCATTTGATCATTTGTTAACTCAAGGATGAAGAAGGAGACAAGAAAATCATTCATGTTTTGAATGGCTTCAATTCGTTGTTACATTTTCTATTGCCGTTTATACACTGTTGAACAACAATCGTAATGCAGACATTGCTTTATATAATCTTATGCAAAATCTTGATATAGCCGAAAACTAAGAGAAAGATTCAATTCTTCATTCTTGTCAAAATACATTAAGTAAATTGATTGAAAAGTACAGCATACGACTAAATAGAACCCGATCTGCTTCACGTTTTACTATGCTTACGGCAATAGATCAACTGTTGATTCTACTCGACGAAGTTTTCTTATACATTTATTATACGAAGCTCGATTAATAACTTGTCAGTTACCTTATTGTTATTCGGTAATTTCCCTCGAATCAGCTAATTTAACTGATATATATCTCACTACTCAATCACGTTCATCACCCTTACAATATGCTTCATTTGAAGGTGCAGTGATGACAAAAACTAACTTTTGTGCCACGATTATTGGTGGTGTTAGATTTGATCGAGCAATACTTTATAATGCTGATCTTTCTTCGAGCTTCAATATGTGGGCATGTGATAATAAAACTTGTGATAAGACTAATCAGCACAAATTAAGCTTTCAAAATACGAACTAAGCATCGAATTCGCTTTTGAGTTCTGCACATGACGGAGCTTCATTTGATCATGCATATATGGCTGGTGCTAATTTATAATTTTTTTATATGTGGTCAATGTTTTTTCATGTCTTTCAATATGACGCGTGCAGATTTAAGTCATTCAGCATTTGAAAAATCATCATTTTCATTTGTCAATCTAATGGGAGGAAATTTTCACAGGTCTAATATCGGTCCTAGTGTTGATTTTGATAATGCAAATATGAGATTGGTGACAGCAAAAAATATTCATTTGGAAAATTGTCAATTCTCAAAAGCAGATCTAAGTGAAGCTATATTTGATTAAGGAATAATAACAAATAGTACATTTAACAACAATCAAAAATGATAAAAATATCAATGAAATTGAGTGAAATAACTCATGGCAACTTTTCTGAAGTAAATTTATTTGCAGCTAATTGGCAACAGATTCAATGTAAAAGATGTGTATTTACTGCAGTCAATTTTACTAAAGTAAATTTGTTAAATGCAAATGTTGAAGAAAATCATTTTCGAAATTGTAGTTTTAGCGAGAAACAATTAAATGAAGCAGCATTTTAAAATAGCATCCTACTTTTTTAATGTGTTTGTTATTTTTTACGAAGAAAATTTATCACTATTCATATAACTCTTAATTCAAAGTAAATGGTGTCTATGTCAACTTTGTTTTAATCTAACCATTATGATAAACGCGCCGATATCTTTCTTTTCTCTGTTGTTTCCATGTCCAACAGTAGTTTACTCTGTAGTATGTTAATATTTTGAATCGTTGACTTCATTTAGCGCTGAAAAATTAATAAAATGATTAGTTCTTCAATCAAGTCACTTTCAATTATACTAGAAAGACATGGATATGTAGTTTTTTTAATTATCACGTGAGATAAAGACAATTAATTTTTAGAAGTAAATGTCATTTTGAAAATTTTATTTATTCTTGTTTGCTAGAAACTGATTAAGATATGATAAAGATCGCTTGTTTTTATTTATTTTTTCTTCTCTTAAACATAAGTGTTCTCGTTTAACAAAACAAACAAAACAAAGACGTGACCGAGTTGGTGTCACTTATATTCAACCGGGTGCTAACAAGCGAAAAAAATAAAAAAAGAAGAAAGCAGTTTTTCTTATTTTAAACATTGGCATGATGATTCATGAAGTGATTTGTAGGTCCAGGTTGTGAAGATGTTGCTGTTGGTGTATTTAATGCGTTGGCTAATGCTTGACGTTCTTCATTTGTTAAAACATTCATACACGTTTGAAATATTGATGGAATCGTCTAAAATGAAAAAATTTCAAATTCAAACTTTTCTATTTATCGAAAAATTTAACTTACTTGAACATGTTTTAATATAAGAATCATACGTTGACCAACAACTGAATTAACTTCAATTGATGACCTAGCAAAAGCGTCAGCAAATAATTTGATTACATTAGGAACGTTCGCATTGTCTTGACCAATAATCACCGGATTATTCCTAATGGAAGAAAAAATTTGTTTTTCTCATATAAAACTTCTCTATTTAATTTACGATTCGATTAAATCGCATAAATATCCGTAAACATGTGGCGTTTCTTCTGTATCTTCATAGATTGGAAGCCAAGATAACCAAATTTGATGAAGCTAAATAAAATTCCATAGTGAGTTTAATTTTAGTTTGCAACAGAAAGAAATCTCTTTTCATTCTTTTACTTTATCAATATTATCGACACATGAGTTATTGTATTTGAATATTTTTGTAACAGCACTAACTGCATTCTCCGTGGCGGTATTATTGTCGACTGCACGACTATCCGGTGCACTTATCATTGTAAATAAAGGTGGTAGCGCTTCAGCACATGCACGTGCATAAACAGGACCACCATTCATACCCATTACACCAAAACCATATGCAGCAGCTTGCCGAATCTTGAAATGAAACGATAAAATTATTTCAAAAAAGTGTTTTTAATCAAGGAAAATAAAAATATATTTACTTCAGCTGATGAATCAGCAAGACTTTCAGCCATACGAGTGAGAAAAAATTGTGAATAACGATGTGAGTGTGCACCCGTAAATTGTATAACGTCATCAAATACGCATAGAGCCCATTGCCGATCTGATACAGTACGTGTTTGTTGAAGAAGAGCAAAAAAATGTGGAACTAATGTATCGAAATAAACCAAATAGGATTCTGTATAAGTTACGAGAAGTGAATGAATTATATCCGATAAACGATTCAAAATATACGCATCGAAATCATCCTATAAATTAGAGAAACATTTTTTTGTTGTTGTAAGACGTAGAGCATATAAAAATTGATGGCAGATATATTTTTTTTTACAAAAAGCTTGAAAACGAAGAGAAATACTTGTGTCTATTGGTTAACGCCCGACAGATTCATTAGGTCGATTTGTTTCCTAACATTAATATTAAATGTACCTATAGAAACGAAGGGAACATGCTGTGTTACTGATGCACTCAATCATTTGAATTTTACATAGGTGCTAACGAATAATTGTGGAAGATCTCTGTGATAAATTAGTCATAATTGCTATTATCAAGCTTATCTGAGGTAATCAATTCTTATTGACTTGTTAAGAGTCATAGTTATACTATTGGCGTCATAGTCTAAACATGGTATCTATTAGATATAGAATGGACAATGCAGCCATTCACTTATGAAGACCTCAATAAGGGTCAAGAAAGATTCTCACTGTATGATCTTATAGTAACAACAATATTCTGTTCTTGTCTGATATTTAGTGATTATTCAATAAATATTATACTAAAATGATTTCGATAGAAGGTTTTTTTCCTCAAGATATCTTATATTTGAAGTATATACAGAGTAGTAGTCATGGATGAAAAACAGAAATTCAGACACAATCATCTCAAGCATTAACCTTGCTCATGCTGAACCTGATAGCATTTCACCTCTAACTATTTGATCTAGTGAAGGCAAATTGACGGGAATAAAAAAGAATTAAAAATAGTTGCATCGTACTGTGAATAAATTTTAGAAAGTGATGAACAAAGAAGACTATGAAAACGTTTTGATAAAAGCATTCAACAGAAAAAGTACAAATGAGTAGCTATAAAAAGTTAGGAAAATTCTCTCAAATATTTTTTGAAAATGAAGACTTGATACACTTGCGTTGTTAGTTTTGCTGGCAATCCTTTTTCTATACCACAATATGTATTGACAGATAGAAGACGGGCGAGAATCTAGAGAAAAACTTGTCGAAGGCAACATGTAATCAAATACTAGTGTTACTTATCACGAGAAAAAGCTCTTTTAGAAACTTTAATGATACTATTCATCGTAGCATGATAGAAGATAAGAGAAATTTAAATCAGTTTTGAAAATATTAGCTCATATATGGATAGGTTTTTTTTCAAGCATATTTATAAAGAAAAAAGTATCTATATTATTAGTTTTTTGTAGTGTAAGCAAGTTATATTCATATTTACTTCTTCAAGCATTTCTTCTTCAGCTTCTTCATCATGATCTTCATCGTGACGTTTTTCTGTACGTTCATTTGAACGTTCAAAATGTTTTTTGAAATGACCATCAAGAATTGTTGTTAATTCTTTTAATTCATCAGTTGTTAAAGATGTTACACCTAATGTTTCAATACACTAAAAATTGTAAAAAATCAGTTAATCTTGAATGCTTTTTTCCTCAAGTTTTACTTTTCCCAATGATGAAAATAGTTCTCCAAGTACTTCGTGATCAGGTTCGATTTCAATTGCTTTGAATAATTCTTTATTCATATATTGCCACATTTGACGAACATAATCATCGCCACGTAATTTAGCACAATCGAGTAATAACGGTAATGATTCAGCTGCTGCTGCACGAACTCCTGCAAAAAATTGCTATTTGTTAACATTTATCAATTCAATTTACTGCATAGCGAAATGATTCAAAGCTATTAAAAACTTGATATCAAACTGATAGTCCAAATAAAATTCAATTTATTACTGGTAGAGTAATAGGAAAGACACTATAGAGCAGAACAATCGTAATCTTTTATTAATTTATTCATTTTATGCAAGATAAAATAATCATATTTGTTAGCACTCATGAATCAAGAACTAATAACACCTAAGTAATTTCTTTAATCAATATTGAAAATCTTGAAAAAGACATGTTGCTTTTCTAGTTAATTATCGAGACTATCTAATGAATATCATATATATATATATATATAGATCTATAGAAAAAAATTCAGATGAACAATTCTTGTTTTAGATTTCTCTTAAATACTTTGCTCTTGGCAATAATATGAATATTTTAAAAATTGTTTAACCATTGATTATGTCGTCTCGTTAGAAGATGTAGTCTTGGTTTTAAAATCGCTATGTATTGTCAGAAAAGCAATTCTAATTGATCACCAGTCGACTAATACTATTTTAAAACTGGCAGTCACACTCATTCAATGGCGACTGTTATAATTTAAGACTATTGTAACGAGAATCAAATATAAAAAGTCAAAGTATTCAATATTTTGAAATAATTCTAAGAATTTTTGTCTATCGATATCAACAAGTACGTAATTGTTTACCTTCATGAAAATAGAATCTAAGCAATGGAACCATTAATTTCGTTGTTTCTTCAACATAGTTGACAAAACCTTCTTTCAATTCTCTTGCATAGCAAACCAACATTGAACAAGCACTTGCTTTTTCTTCTAAACCTGTTGTTTTGATTCCAAAAGCCTTGAAACACAGAAAAATGAACAAGACTTTTTAAAATCCACGGTCAAAAACAGCATCTTACCTGATCGCCAACATTTAAAACTTCCCAATTGTCATCTTCTTCGACATCAGTATCTCCATCTGCAAGTACAGTTACTTCAGGTTTAAATGCTGCTGCTTTAAGAACAGGTCCCATAACAATAGGTAAATATTGTTCGAAATCTTTGCCTAATATTTTACATATTCTTGTCCAAGCACCAATTAAGTAAGCTATTTGTGGATCATCATTTCCCAAATTTTCAAAATCAACTTGAGTTTTAACTAGTTCTTGCATGACCTCATAGCAATCATTAATAAACTAATTATAAGTAACAAAAACAAAACAACAACAGTCGATTTTCCTTTGATTTCTAATAATCATGAAACAAACTTTTTCTTTTCCAACAGCTAAACCGATTAAACTAATACATTCCATTGTTTTACCACGTAACATTCGATAATCTGGTGAAACAGCATTTTTAAACAAATATTTCAATTGTGGCATAAACCTTAAACGAAAGAATAGAAAATATCACTTGATCTTTAATTAAGAAACAATAAAATCAACCAACCGATCATAGTATGGTGAAAATCCTTCAGCAACTGTATCAGCAATAGCTGCAAGTGTTGTTACGATTTGTTCAAGAACTAATTTTCGATTATGATGAACAAGCTAATGAATAAAAGCAAAATATTAATATATATATTCTATTATAGCCAATTTGAGAACTATCTTCGTTTTTGTTTTTAGTGTTGTCAAGATTATTTTCGGTTTCATCTCAACTGATCAGTTCTCAAGAAACATGATTCTATTGATTAATCAATAAACAAAAGTTCGAAAATCCTACGATCGATTGCTTAATTGCTAATACATCATTAATATAGATAATTTCGACTAGGATAAAAGCTTCAATGATTTCTGTTCATTTAAAAGTTACAAATAGGGATAGATTGTTATGAAGAGACTATATTGCTTTATCGTCAAACTTAATTAGCAACAATATTATGTAACGCTATCATATATCGCTCGAATTTTCATCATCTATCTATAACTTATTTTTTATATATGACTTATTAACGTGATCTAAAATAGAATTGAAGCTATGATACTTCGACAACATGACAAAAGGAAATATGAGTAAGAAATAGACAAGGACCTGGATCAAGTGAGAAAAATTTTACTCGATATTTATGTAAGAAACTACTCATCTTTTAATGAACTAATTAGAATTGTTCTTAAGTAAACACCCTCTAAAACTAAACAAAATTAAAACTATAAATTACTTCTTGATATTTTCGACTTAAAACTTGTTCCAATTTTTCAATAATTTGCGGTAAATGTTCGATAAGTAACCGTTGTGGACAATCTTCTGAAAAATTGACTAATGCAGCACCACCATGCGCTTGTGTTCGTGGATTATCATGATCATCAAGAATTGATAGAAGACCTGGAATGACTTTGGCGTGAAACTTTTTTTGAAACGTGCCTTGAAAATCCGTTGACATTTGCCCTAATGCATTACAAGCTGCGTAACGAACACGTGGATGCTTAAATATAAGCGAGAAAAAAACATTACTTGAAAAAACTAAAAAATTGAAATCTCTAAATAAGCATACTGAATCTTTCAAAAACACTAATATTCCATTAACGAGATCATCAAGCATTGCTGACATTTCTTTATGACACCCTTCACCTGTTGCTGACAATGCCATTAAGCCAGCATGACGATAACGCCAATCGGCTACGAAATGAAAAGGAAATAAATTTTTTCTTTTGTCGAATAAAAGCATTTACGATTTTGAAGCATTGTTTGAACAGTAATTAAGATATAGCTAAGTACGGTTTTACCACCAAGTGCACAGGCAAGACGATCTAATGAACTTTCGCCAACAACAGCATTACTAAACGAAGTTTTAAAATTTAACTTTGAAAATTTAAGAATAAAGAAAATCCTAACCTATCATCTTCTTCTTCGTCAATCGTATCTTTTGTTGACCATTCAGAATCATCATCTAAATCGACCATCATTTCAAGTAATTGAGGAACTAAATAATGCGAAAAAGAACTATTGTTTTCTCGTCTTATTGTCTTTGTTTCGTTTTTACCAAGCCTATTCAGATATTTCTTGGCTACTTTACGAACCATACCACTGGCCGTTTCAGCAAGAGTTATAAGTACTTCAAGAGCTAGATGACGACGCGATTCTTCAAACTTATCTTTTTCTTGCATAGCCTATTTAATTATTATTTTGTAGAGTTTGAATAAAATAATTTTACACTAATTAAAACTAACTTGAAGACATAAATTAAATATATCATCAATTGCAGGACGAAGATATTTTGGAGAATTTTCAGCGATATCAACCAATGCCTTTAGTACGGTGTCATCATCTGTATTAGCCAAACTATGCGTTATTGTCTAAAATATTTTAAAAAAATTAACAAAACTCAAATACTGTTGTTCATTAAATTTTTCTTCTACTATTGAAATAAATATTTAATCTTAATCTTAGAAATTTTTAATACATCATGCAGTAACTAGATAGTTGGAATAGTCGATCAATATCCATCGATAAATTTTTGCATACTCATATCGTGAACCAAAGTTTAATTTCATATAACTAGATGCAAAAACATCCTATATAGTATGCTCATTTCAAAATTTTCAAACTTGAATCTGCATTCAACAAAGATTCTCGGATTGTTTACGAACTCTTCAATATGTTTATTTTTGTGTCAAAATAAAAAATTTTGAGTACTAGAACTAGTTATTTTCAATAAGAACTCGTTTGTATGGGTCTTCTCTTTCAATCTCTGTCAAAATAGAATTTAAGTGCAAAATTGAAGTGATAATCATGTTTATCTACATTTTATTCAATCGGAATGAAACAATATTTGGCATAATATTAGAAAGTATTGATTAAGATCAATACTATAAACAAAACTCCCTTTTTTCGATGGATTTCATGATTTTTAAAAAGAAATTTAGTAGATGTACTGACTTATGGTGTTTGTTTCAAGTTTTGAAACGAACATTTCTAGATTTAGAGAACTAATTAAAAATATGACCGTGTCACAAAATAAACCGAGGCAAAAACTCAATTATTTTTATTTATAAATTAGGTGATTAAATGTGGTAATAATAATACTAAATAAGCCATTTCGGTTATCTTTTCATCATGACTAATCACTTCTTTCATTGAAAAAGAACCCAGATTTTTACAAATAAATAAATACAATATACTTGATCATATAAATAAAAGATACTTTGTGTCTAATATTTTTCGATTTTTAATTATTAGTAAATACTGTTTCATTCATTGATCTCAACTATATTATAGTTTTTCAAATGTCAAAGACGTTTCATTTACACAAATAGCTAATTGAAAAACATTGTAAAACATACCGCAATAAGACATGGTAAACAATCTCGATAAACATTCAACAATTGCGTATTATCACAATTATGTTTCAGATAAGCAGCAAAAGCTGTTGCAGCTGTATAACGAACTTCTGTATCTTGATCATTTAAACAATTCAAAAAAATTTGATGAATTATTTGCGTTAATTGTTCAGCTTGATTACCAAATATACCCGGAAAAGCTCTAGATTTTATATGAAACAAACGAAAATATTTGTTGAAAATAGAAATTATTTACTCAAAAATAATTAGAGATGATTGTTTTAAAACACTATGTGGTGAATTAGCTGATTGAAAAAGAAATTCCATAACTTCAGGCCATTGTGATTGATCATTTTCATCTTTAATTTTAAGAAAAAAAACAACAGTATCCATATCTTCATAATAGTAATAAAGTATGTTTTTGTTTTATACCCATCAAATTTCTAGCTAATTCAGCAACGATATAACAGACTTTTTTTCGAATATTTTCATCATCATCTATTTGTGTTATACGCGCGAGCAATTCTTTTTTTAAAGCCATTTGTTGATCAGGGGAATATTTTGACCAAAAATTTTCATATTGTGTTTGAAATAAGCGTCGAAGTAAAACAGCAGAAAATGCTCGAAGCTTAATTAAACATGTAATTTATTTATATTTCAAAAAAAAAACATCCGCTTTCTCTGTTTTTTAC
Source organism: Rotaria socialis (assembly GCA_905331475.1). NCBI lineage: Eukaryota > Metazoa > Rotifera > Eurotatoria > Philodinida > Philodinidae > Rotaria > Rotaria socialis. The sequence goes on along the minus strand of CAJNYU010003394.1, from coordinate 13,103 downwards.
CGGTGTATCTAATGCTGTATTTCGCAATGTTGACATTAAGAGAATCGTTTTTTGTTCATCGGGTATCTCTTGATAGATAGCCTAATCATATAAAAAATACATTATATTGAAGACAAAGAATTTTGCAATTAACCTCGGCAGCTGTACGCTTCTCATTATCAGGTTGTAAACATTCTTGTAATGTAACAAGAAATTTTTGTTCATCTGTAGATGGTATTGTTGCCATTGCTTTAATCAGAAACAATGCTTAAATTAGATGGTCGATAAGAGAAAAACTTAAAAGAGATGATATCTACAAAAATAATTATCAAATAGAGCAAAATCGGTATGAATTAGTTCGCCATACAAATGAATCGTTATAAAGACTCAATTACGGGATATGGACCTTTGTTTATTCGGATGTTAAGATCCAATCAGTTGTATCCTTCCACTATTTCACAACAATTATATTTTTTTATAATGTTTATCATTGAATTAAACATAACAGGATGATAGGGAAAAAAGGATTCATTACACTGTAAATTTTATCATAAGTTATTATACGAGTTCATAATTGAAAACTGATTGTATTTGCATGACATCTTTCGCATACAATTGTCTAATATCCTAAGTCAATTATTCAACAACGCTGAAGTATTTGAGTTTGCTTGTTTCGGGTGGAATGGACAGGGTAGTCAGATCGAAAATTGAAAAATCAGAAAACGATCAGAAAGCTTTGTAGGAAAATCAGAAGTTTACCAGAAAGATTATTTTTTGTGAAATAGCGACTTCTGTATAAGATGCTGGCATTAACTATTCCACTAGTTTTATGTCATTGACTGGTACTTCATTTCCAAAGATTTGTCACTATAAAGATGAATATTCATCAATCGATAACGAATCTTTACGAAAAGCTCCTTTTTTCCTTTATTTGTCGAAATGATATTGCTGTGGTTAATTAATTTATGTCGACTTGTTTCTCTTCACAATCAAATTCAATCATGTTAATATCATCCAATAGATAATTTTGTCTTTATTCGTGGAATGTTCAATTAGATAAGATTCTCGATATCAAGAAAAGAAATTTATCAAATTCTAGTGCATTGCTGTAGCTGAAGGTGCCTATATAAGTCAGAAATTGCCAACGGATAATTGAGAAAAACAAGGTGGCGCAATATACATCTATAATAGTAATGTGTTATAGTTGTACTGAACTGCGCTAGCAAAACTGGCATCTGAAATAGTTTCGAATTTGGAAAAAAATCAGAAGAAAATATTAAAATCAGGAAAAATCAGAATATGGTACGAAACTCAGAAGATAAGAAGAAATTCAGAAAGGACTTCAAATTTCAGAAAATTTCCCTACTTTTCAGAAGATCTGGTCACCCAGGTAACGGAATCTAATGTTTTTATATGATGATTATCAAGATTCAATAGCTACTATTGATACATTAATTGGTGATTATATGATGTAGTTTAGATGTCAACTTGATTTTTTTGGATGATGTAGGTGACAGATGAATGGAATTTATTTTATAAGTAAATTCACATAATCGTGTGTGAAATATATATCGTTTGAACAAGCGAAGTTGAAAATTGTTCATTTGAAAGAATAAAATGGAAAACTTGATTAAAAATGTTTCATGAAAATTTTGACTGATAGGATTCCTATACATACAGTAACACAATGATATTCCAGTATGGAAAATAGAAAAGTATTCTCGATAGAATCTTATTTGACATGACTGAGAAAAATAATTTTCATATAACTTAAGATTAAATTATATATTCTAAAGATGTTTGTGGTTTTCAAATAACAAGAATCACAGTATTAAATTTAGAATAAATAGAATCAATCTACCCATTGAAACGTTTGACGCTAATACATCTAACGTTATGATGCCGATAGTAAAAGAGATAGTTTAATAAAAAATATCAGTGCCATTTCTTTTAATTAATTAATTAACATAATCTTATCTTTCAACGGCATACAATTAAATATAAAAAAAAGAAAAGAAAAATGAACATAAGATTCTATACACACTGTTCACACTCTTATTCATATACTTGACACGCATATTTAAACGATAAATATTATCATATTAAGTGTGCATGTTGAGAAAATTTCCAAATTAAGTATACATAAGTTCAGCTGCACCAGATAATGATTTAGGCAAATAAAGAAAATTATCTAAATAAGCAGCTAATTCTTCGACATTACATGAATTAGCTGTTGTTCGACATGTATCAACAATAGTACATGATAATTGAGATTGTGTTGTTGTTGTTGTTGTTGATGATTTTAGTTCGTCTTCATTAATCGATGGAAGTATTGATTTCGTTCGAAATAATGTTATCGTGGGTGATGAAGAACGACGTGTTCGAGGAGGATTATCTGTTGATAATGAACGAAATCTTTTTAATAGAGATGATGAAATACTCAAATGCATTGACCGAAATAACGAAAGATTGCCATTTCTAGTTATATTTGATTTTGGTTTTGATGATGAATGTAAACGTTTAAGACGTGATGAACGAAATGCTTTTACTTGATAAGATGGAACCGAATGAAATTTTGATGACGATAAAGTTTTAAAACCAAATGCAGTTTGATCAATCAAATTACATAGTTGATCAATATCAGAAACAGATGAGGATAGTTTATTAGAATTTACAGTGTGTTTTCTTGCTTCAATTTTTTTATATTGATCCATTTCAGCATTTGATTTACACAAGAATTAAAGCATAAAGTAAAAGCATTAACATTAATTTAGATGATACACTTTTCGAAATTTAACAAAAGAATCATAGATAAAGACAAAGAAAATGGCGTAAATGGATCGATGATTCACTAAAGTCGTGTGTATTATAGAAGATTTTTGTCAAAGTCGAATCGAGTCAAGTCGGGTTTGGTGACATTATGATTTTATATCTACCTTTATGATTTTTTATTCTAATAAGTGAGAAACCATTTTTTTAATTCAGAAAAGCTTTAATTTTATAGTAAAACATAGAGTTTTAAAATGGTTGATTTTTTTGTATGAATGTGGCAGATGTCACTAGTAATCTAGCGTCGGAATTATAGCGTAATTATATTGATTCTTGCTAGTTGATGGTTGGAATTGGAATCATTCTCTTTTCTTTAAAGAAAAACAAGAATAAAATTGAATGCAACAACTTTTCCGACTATATTTCAGTTCTTCATTGTGACATGAATGAGATGAGTTTATCTCATCAATGTTTAGAGATAAAAACTAAAATGATACAAATTTTGCTCGGAAAACTTTGTTAGATTCTTATCGAATGTACAGACCATCGAGTTTTTTCCTAGGTATATTGATGTTGATATGAAATAGTCAAATAGATACTATCTTACGTTTGACTAAACTTTTCTAGACAAAAATCGAATTACGTATCTTAAAAATGAATTAAATACTATAAGAATATCAATACGGTTGCAAAATAAATGTACCTGGTTTAGGATTATTTGATATGATATCGTATCAAATCTGAATGCTCATAAATATAGGATGTTAAGAATGAAAGAATCTCACCGATTACTTATAATAACTGTAAAATGTATATGTTGATTTGATTATCATTGTTTGTATAAAATACTGATACCAACAAACATGTTGTGCATACAATTTCTTGTACAGGATAAATAATTTGGAAGCATGCCATCCAACATTGCTACTTAAGAATGTCTAAATTGTATTGAACCTTTACATAAAACAGTCAAGCATGTAGAATAGAATGACTCATGATACGCAACATTTGAAACGGATTATGATAACAAAGTTAACGTTCGGTATTTTTCTTTAGAAAATTACATTCATTTTTAAAAAGCATTGCATAGAAATATATTACTAGTAAAATACATTTAGCATCAGTAAATGACTGTTATTTAGTATCAAAGAGTTGTCAGTATCATCCTCAACGCGCCTAACAGCTGCCAAATGCTTCTTTTTTTTTACATCCAGTGTAATTATATCTCGCATACACGCTATTGAACGACCTACTTTAATTTCTTTTTTCATCAGAAGAATAAAGTTTAATACAGATGTGATGTGTTACATAATTTGTTATCTGGCATCGTTGATTTTTCTATATTCTATCAAGCTTCTTTTTATAGTACTAAAATCTTCTTAAAAATAAAACATGTCGGAGTAAGTATACATGTGTCGATGATCAAGTAGAAAATAAATCTGTTCGTCAATCAATAATAGTCCTTTTTATGTATTACAATACAAGTTTTTTATTGTAATTTTGAATATTTATACGTAGATGAAGTACATATTGTTAATTAACGTTTTGGAAACGATATTCAATCACAGATCAATAATGAGGACAACATTTACAATATAGAGTTTTACACTGCTTATCAGTTCAAACTTTGGAGATCTACTTTCTCTATTTTTATAATTTATACTTCATGATTGCAAGATGCTGGTTAGAGTAACACTTAGATTAAAAGTAGTATCGATCGCATACCAACTGTTACTGTTCATAACAATGCTTTGAGAAGAATATAAGAAATAGTTTTCTTTTAAATTATCGATTACATTATAAACTCATTATTTTTTCTACTAACTCACATCGGACACTTATCATTGAGAGACAGCATTCAAAAACACTGAAACAAGCTAATTCCAAATGAATCGAATCTTTAGTTTCACAAACTTCTGTTCACTCTAGAGCACGAACCATTTATCAATGGCAATACCATTCATTTGTATCAAGTAGGTTTTCAGATTAATCCAGTTTCTTTTATATCCTTAACAATTGTTCAATGCAGATACTACGCGACCAGAACAAAATTAAGTGCTATCTTTGGCGTGATCGGTGTTTCAGGTGTTATCATTACAATAATCACTGTTCTGTTGACTTTGAATCACAATAAATGAACAATCTCTACAACAGCAACACCGTCATCAGGTACGTCAGTCAAACAGATGACTATACTAATAATATGATTTATATCAAACCGCGTTCAAACACGATGCTATACAAGTATGAACATGATAATAAAACTTGAGTATCAACGAATTGCTACTCTCTTTTTTCGGATTTGTGCTCATATGAAGTACGGTATAAACTTGACAGTATGCTTCGAAACATTTCTCAATCTATTGACGTATTTAGCAAAATATTTCATTGGAATGTGTGAAAATTTCCACAATGTTCCAAGACTACATTTTTTTAGATTAAAACAAAATGATAAATTAACTGAGTTTCATACTTCACAGATCTTTCCATTTAGTGAACATAATAAATTTTTCATCATATCGATATTACAAATATCAATGAGCCAAGTCTTCGTGTAGTTTCTAATGAGATGTCGAAATAACAAAACAGCAAGCTTCTAAAATCACATAGTTTGACGAAATTGATTCTGTAACAGAAACAACTACTGTTTCTTTTTGTATCGCTATATTTTACTAAAAGTTACCTGAATATAAAGTAACATTGAAATCGCCAGTGGCAATTGAACAAGTTTGATATAAATTTCAGTTGCTTGGTGAAAACCAAAAGCAGATAAACACTCGGCGATTCGTAGAAAGCTATGATGCTCAAACTACTTTCGATAGAGTTAAGTGAACAATAAAAATGAATATGACGACGAGGATGGCGATCGAATAACTTGTTCGCAAACGAAAATTAGCCTGGATATATTATATTATTAGAGTTTCAGGAGTCTTCAATAAATCGTAATACTATCCCCTATGATTTGCGATGTAAATCCAAAAATATTGCACTCAACTAGTAATTAATTGATGATTTTATTTACTTAGATTCTTTTTAAGAAAAATTCTCTTAAAAAAACCCGTTGCGATATTGATAACTTGAAAGTATCTATATTGTGTATACGAAGAGCTCACTTCTCTATTTATGTTACATATTTTAGATGCGGCAATATCCATATCAGGTTCAATAAGGACAACAACAAGTATTGATGCAACACCAAATACGACCAACTTGATTGGTAAGTAAATTAATATGATTTTGTGCATATATACATTCTTACTGCAAACATTCCTTTTTCTGACGTAAGGCTGAAATAATATATTTTAGATAGTACATTTATTCATTCAAATACTACTGCTACAACAACAGCAACAACGTTATTATACAACAGCAACAGTGCCGTTTTCAGCTCTTCAACAAAAACAACAACAACTAGTAGCCAATCAAATTCTTCTATTGCAAGTCAGTATCTTGACTTTTTCGAATACACACTAAAAATATTGGGGGA
>CAJNYU010003387.1:0-123712 GCA_905331475.1 Rotaria socialis | reverse complement strand
ATCTTGTCTTGATTCCGGAAATGGACTTCATATTGTGCAACTCAAAGAAATAAAACCACAATACGATCTTCTTGAACCAGTTCCAGTGTCTAATTCATCAGTGCAACCCAAGAAAAATACACCAATTGCTGTGGCTATGGGAGGACAATTCGCAGCAATGCAATTACAACCACAAACAAAATCAAAATGTAAGTCTTATTTCATGAATCAATTTGATATGTGTTACTTAGACGCGAAATATAGAAATGACTCGCATACTTCATCATAAAAGTAAAAGAGCACGCCACAGTAGTGTTGTTTGATATCTTTCAAGAGAAGAACTCAGTTTAGGTCAAAATATCATTTTCTGAATTTTTTTCATATAAAAAATACTGTTGCGATAGAAATATTAAAATTTTGTCTTTGTTTTTTTAAATGATGGAGACATGAGGGCATTGAATGTTTGTTTTAAGCTTATTTCAAAAGTATGCATTAGAATGAGAATGGTCCGAAGAAATGACGATTTGAAAAAGTATTTACAAGGGTGTGGGTGTAGATGTGGGTGTGGGCGCTCTTCATTCATATACACCCACACCCACATAGTGTAGTTTGAAACAGTTACAGTAGAACATCTAAATTGTTTTTCCGATTTGTTTGAACTATCATGCCATTTGTTATTAGGATTAATATCCTACATAATTATAGTAATACATTGCTATTTCGAACAGCAACTTTTCTCTTGAAATATTAAACATTATACATAAATTTACTTTTTCTGTTCATCAACTATCAATGACGTTTTTGAAAGAACATATGACATCATTGTTGAAATACATTTAGTTGAGCAAAACTTTTGGTTACATCTCTTTTAAATTGCCTCTGTAAAATAGTAGATGAAGATGTTTTGAGGAAGACGTTTTTACCGGCAAGTCTAAGTAAATTAGTTTGCTCATCAGTAAATCAAATTATACATTAATAATAACATCAAGAAAAAGTCGATCAAATCGACTGATACACGCGCTCAAAATGATCAATAAATATTTCCACAACAAAACAAAATTTTATTTATAGATTATAATAATAAAGAAATATTCGATCAAATCTGTAAGAACAGTTCGATCTCATTTTGGTGTTAAATGATTCAATGGGAATAATGTAATAAATTGACGCATCTTTCTGAAAATAACAAAATTTATATAAATCGTTGTGGAGCCGTCGTTTTTAATATTCCTTTCATTTCTGATTGATTCGATAAATTTTGAGATCCAATTGTAGTGAACTCATGTCTACACAGAGAGACAGAGTGAGAGAAAGTGTTGGTGAGGGGGAGAGTCTTTCCCTTCTCTCTTCACTATCTCTTATCTCTCTCTCTCTTTTCTTGAAGTATCCATGAAAAAAGAAACTTATCTAAGAGTATACTCAAGAGAGATTAGCTCTTTTCAAACTACTTTCCATGTCTTCTTTTCTAATAATACTATGACTCCAGCAGAGAGACAGAGATCTCCTTTGATTCTTATGTTTTCGTTTCTAGTTAATATTCCTGGTAATATCATAGAATAATTTATATAGAATTTAATAAAATATATTCTAGAACACAGAAGTAAGAAATGTTCTATTTAGATTTAAGAGAACCCAAAATACAATTCTAATAACAAATATTTTCTTCATAGGAAAAGAAGCAAAATCTGATACTCAAGTTTAAAGATAAAAATACTACTCGATAATATAATATCCGTGCCAAGAAGTACGTCACTCATGAAGGACTAGATTTAATAGGTGGTTATAGAAACCGTCGGACCTCCACTTATAAATCATAGAGGAGCCAATAAACATATCGCAGTGACGTAATTCAGTTTACATCCTTGTGTATACCCAGGTCCAACCAACCGGCCCGGGAAACGACCGGTTCCCGCGCATTCCCATGATTTCACGGAAGCAGTATTCCGGACCGGGAAATCTCTGGATTTTTCCTGTAAGTTCCGCCAAGTTCCTGTTGGTTCCCGTCGGAAATCATCGGAAATCACCGGGCAAATCCGGAGAAATCCGTCCGGAATACGGCTTCTAGGGTCCAGTGATATCCGGCGTTTTCCTGCACGTTCCAGTGCGTTTCCAGTATGTTTCTGGCCGGTTCCAATGAAGTCCGCTCATTTCTGGAGGCCGGAAACATCGTCCTGGGTATGACATTAACACATCCCCGGTCAAAGAAAACGATCAGTAAACGGTCGTATACGATACAAATTCGGCCCGTTTTACGTGCCATATTTTCCCTGTATAGCAGGTGCAGTAATACGGCCGTATGTTCCCTAGACTAAAAGTATAGGATCTGGAAACCGTAATTCACCTGTGTCTCTCTGTCTGTCCGTAACACTGGCACAAATGATCATTTCTGTGGTAAAAAAGACCATTTGTATGGCACAAATGGCCATTCTCAGGACACATTTTACTGGCGGACCCATGGAGAGTGCACGCAGAGGAGTCAGTTCTAATGACGGATCAAGTGAACGGGCAGCTGGAATTCCCATAAGGAACTTTGGTCCCTCCTTGGTTAAATTTTTAAACGCTGTGACTCAGTACTTAGGTGAAAGTCAACCCTTCCCGCTGCTTAAAGATATTTAGGCCCCCTCGTAGGAATTGTTAACAGTGTGCCGTGTTAGGTAGGTGGCTGTGAGCTTCCCCCCTCCCCACATCAGAAACAAAATCGGAGTTCAGGCACTGTTTCGCACCTGTCTTTTGCCTTCATTTTCGCTGCGTTCTTATTCATAGTTCTTGGAAATTTCTCACTTTCGGCTCACCGGCACCCCACTTTTTCTTATTCGCCCTCCAGCTTCCATGTCTCGGTTGAATTTATTCAGCCAGCTTTTTGGAAATCTCAGGATCTTTGGAGTAAACAATCGACGAAGTGGGCTGTTCCTATATTTGTATGTATGAATTCTGTCAGTTCAAGGCCCAGTGAATCGATTTTTGATTCACGTTACGGTAACGATTATATGCAGAGAGCGTCCAAATTCTCTCCGAGGGTGTAATACTCTCGTTCGAGTGTAATCTATACATAAGATTTGGTCTTATGGTGCCATTTATTCTCACCACACCTATTGCCTTTATTTTTCTGTCCTTTACATTTGTCTTGATCTATCCTTCTTCTTCGTTCTCTCAAATGGTTGAGTATTTAAGCGTGCGCTTTATATGTAATCGATGCGATTTATGATTTGAAGAGTTAAATAGAGTGTAATACCNCATAGGATGCTGTGGAATTTGTAATTCAGGACTTGTTGAGCCTAGACAAAGAAAAAGAAATTATACTTATGAGATAGAAGACAAAATCATGTCAGTGTGGGTTGTGTTTTTCGTACCACTAGGAACTTTGAGGATGCCATGTGTTGGCTGTTCATTGATGCGTGCTATAAAATGATTTTGTAATTCTTCATCACTTGTTGACGTTCTATGTACAAGACAAGGTTTCATTTTATTACTTAAACGTTTGGTGCTAGAAAAAGTTCATTTTTTTTATTTTTAAACTGCTATTTTGAATTTTCTTATTAATATTACCCTCGATGTTTCGAAGATAAATTTGTTGAGGATGATATGTCATTAGGGTTATTGGCTTCATCTTTTGGAGAATCAGAATCATATCGTATATCATCATCAGTATCTGTACTAGCATCATGTGATGTTGATGATTTCTTATTTGATGCTGCCATCATAGTTTGATTACATCACGTATAATTGACTGATATTATTTCATGTATTAAAAACATATATATATATGTATATATATATATAATTATTCCTGGATACTATGGAAGAAAAAAACACATAGAGTTATAAACGAGTAAGCAAAGAGAATGAAAGGAGGAGGAAGAAAAAAGGGACATGTAATTATAACAATGGAAATGGCAAATTTTTTTATTGACTGTAAAAGATGACAAATCAATTGATGATGATGTCGCTATTTGTCGTAGGAAATATAAATAAAAGAAAGCAAAAAAAAACATGTCGAAGAGTATTTTTACGACTTTTTTCACGAGATGGATTTATTGAAATAGCAAATTTTAACAGAATTTGAAGTGACAATAAAATAATTCAAAAAGAAATGCTTAATCATAAATACATCTGATAGATTTTTTTTTTCTATTTACATTAATCTGCTGACTCATTGATTCTGTCAGTTCTTAGTTTAGTCGGATATAATTACAAAAAAGATGGAGTTTACTGCGGTAATGAAACCGTAACTGCAGTTGATATTGTTTTTTTTTTCATGAAACACAACAGAATGCATGCATCACGTATTATTGTCACCATCAATGTTCAAGAGAAAAGACAAAATACATCCGGCAGTAGAACAATTCATTTTTTGAATGTCTCCATTGGTAAGCATGAAGACCAAGTTCATTAAAGCATTGTGAATACTTTAAGAGTGGCATTTTTTCTGTGAAATATTAAGTTTTCAGTTGTTAATTGTGAAAGATGTTGGAGACCAATGTACCAGAAGTGAAAAACTTCCAATGGTTGATTTAATTTCAATAGAGATAAAAGCCATATTAAGTACGGATGAGCATCACTAGGAAAAAAGGCCATATCTACTATTTATCTCCGCCTACATTGTTTATTCATCATTATTGTCATGTAACAAAGTTTTCATAATTTCCTAACGGCTTCAAAATTGTTCTAGGTAATCTCGATTTTTTTCTTGACACTGATAAGACTAGCTACAGAATATTCAAATGATGAGAAATTGTAGAAAAATATGACAAGACTTAATTACCGAAGTACATCATGGTCAAGTACAATTTTGGTTTAATAAAACAAAAATATTTAGATAACTGGCTCAAGAGACAGGTGTTCTATTCAGTAAAATAAATAGGAAGAAATTATTAATGTAAATTAATTAAACATTTAAATTCTTTAGGTTTATAAGCAAGGTCGATCTTGTCAATGGTATTGAATATATCAATAATCAACGGAATACATAGATTGCAGTTGACATTCTTCGCTCGCTACGTGCATTGACACGATTTATGTTTCAAGTCCCATTAGTATTTCATGTTGTCATCGAAAATGATTATTTTGTCAGTCTACATAGTTTCGTTAAGACTCTGTGACCTAGTCGATTGAAAATTAGCCTAATTTGAATATTCTCTATTAAATCAAATTATGTCTGTTGTTAGTCGCACTAAATCATTTTTTCTTATACTATAATTATTGTTGTCGTTTCCTTTCTGGCTTCACACAATCAAGAAAACATAAAACATTGATCGTGAACTCGGTTCGAAAGATAGGTATACATTTGAAATAATATTTATCAAAAGGATTTTTTCGTTTTCATCATTATGACATTAAATCAATAAAGATGATGCATAAAAAAGAGATTAAAAGAGCTCGTTGTTATCCGTTCGAAATTCACACAATGATATTGACTGAGAAATTCTCAATGGACCATAGAAAGAATTCTTTCTTGAATGGCAAGAAAAAGGTCAAGAAAAAAATATATACTGTCATAAAATAAGGATGATTTTTTTTCTTTATACAACCAGGGTCTATTCAGAATTTTTACAGCAAACTGAATAATTAACTTAAAAAAAATAGAAATATTTATCTTTGCTTTTTTTATGAGGAATCGAAAAAATTCTATGCTTATTCGTATTCTTTCGAATAATAAACGAAATGTTTGATGACATGAATTTATTCAAGGAAAAATATGTTATTTACACAATCAATGGGTGACACATTTATGTATTGTCCATCTTTTCTATGCTTAATTATTATCTAATTCTGTAGAAATTGTATGTCTTCGCGAAAATGTTGATGATTAAAGTTAATCGAATAATTGGAAGATTTCAGTTCTGATGAATCAAAAATTATAATTGAAAGTAAATATGAGAGATTATCGAGAAAACTGAGAAGATATACATGAACTTGAGGGTATGGGTGTGGTCGATGGATGTGCCTTAACAGATACCCACACACAAAGATAAAAACAAACATGGATGTTAAATCGAGATTATATCAAGTTAATAAATTTGTTAACCAAAATTAAAAGGTTTATAATGTTTGCAATAAAATAAAAAATTGATTTTTAATCGCTTTATTGAATTGTTTGTCTTTTGTATGCATTAATCTTTCCTGCATCGGAGTCATGAATTCTGGCATATGTATTGATAGAAGTTTCATATCATCTCTTAATTTATCAGTATATTCAACATCCTCGTAAACATATCTCCCAAACATGCTGATTCTTTGATTTACAGCTGTTTCTTTAAATTCTTCAACAGCCTTTTCAATTTCATTAAATCGATTAATTATATCTATTTTGCGTCTTTTATCATATTCTACTAATGCCAATCCGATAGCGATATATACCAGACATAATTCTTTAAATAACATTGTTATACTTAGTGCATGGGTGTGGGTGTCACTGACGAGAAGATCAAAATTTACACATAGTCACATACATTAACGCCAACATTCTCTCGTCTTCACCAATACACCTATTTACTGAGTGATATTAGAATACGTATACTTTGCAGTGTAAGTTTGCAAACGATTTCCCTTATTATTTATAGTTGTTGGCATTTTTCCTTTTTCCAACATACGCTTGTTTATTTCAATCAATCAAACATGAATTTCTTTTTAGGATAGGATGTAAGACTTTTTGCATTAGTACGCATTTTTTTATGTATAACACGTAGTTATCGCATAGATGTCAAAATACTTTGTATATAATAAACACAAGGGAAGAATGAGATTTTGTTATATTGGTTGGAGTGTGTGTGTATCTATCAAAAACCGAACAATCTATATGTAGAGAATACTTTTTAATATATTGATCTCATGGGATGCTTTGCTAGGATGGAGTAAAATCGAAACCAATGAACATATGGGTGATCAATGAAATCAACCCTAAGTAGAAATTATTTCGACGGAATATGTGCATAGACGGCGGAACGGTTTCCCTCTAGGATAGGCTCAATTTTCTAACTAAATGACATAGGGAAGCGGTAGGTCTAAAATGGCTATTCCAACTATCTTGAGGGTGTGGGCGTGAATTAAAGTTGGGACTCACATCCACACCCTCAATAGGTCAAGAATAGAAGTCAGTAAATGAGCAAGAATATTTTTGCATCCTAGAGCATTAAACGATTTTTTTACATAAAAAAAATATACCTTTTGAAGTCGATATATCCATTTTAAACTAATACATTATCGTTTATTTGTATCGAATTCTCTCATTTAAAAAAATCAATTCATCTTCTATTATTTTATTTTCAACAGGAAATGATACTGTTCAACAAACAAAAATGATAAAGCCTAATAAAAATGTTCATGTAACAAAAAAATAGAAAAATCAACGTTGTTTATGTGTCATTTTGTTTTATTCTCATAAGCTTCAGATTAGGTACGCACCGAACCCGAGCAGTTCGACTCAGTTACTGCCTGGATTCGGTTATACCCGTACTGATACTCACACTCCCACCCATTCGCACCACGAAATGAACTTTGTTGAGTAAGACAATTTTCTGAAATCAGCATTCATTTTCGAATATTATTTGGAAATGTACCAACGAATTGCCGTCCACACATCAAACACGAGCAATAACAAGACGAACAAAAGAAGGCAGATAGTCTTGATAGAGATTTTTCAGACATCAATAAAAATGAAAAACAAGCCTATCATTGCATTCAATAGAAAAAGGTCGAATCGCGATATGATTTGTTTTCATTCGTCGTCATCCTGACCCACTCAAAGATAGAGAAACGGGTTATTAACGTGTATGCCAAATTAGACAATTTCAAATTTCACTTTACTTTCAACGGAAAGGAGAACATATCCATTGGTTACAAATCATTTCAGTTTGTCAATAGAGTATATACGCAAAGATGTCTGTGAAATTTGATTTTTTAACATTATCTAAATGTGATGGACTCTTGAGAGAAACTGATCGAGTGACTATTAGTCATCGCGTGGAGCTGTTTGCTTCGATCACATTGTCGATTCACTTCCATACATCACATAATGGCTCCACAGCTTTGGCAGCGCGTTTCCGAATGTGATCAATTTCAATGTCTCTGACCCAACATCTTTCAAGTGCATTGGTCAAATAGAACTTAGCGAGTACGATGATCCAATATTACTTGATTTGTTCAAATTTGACGAGCGATTCTTCTTGATCATATCGACTCGGCGACGATGGCACACTTCGAAAGAGTTTCTCAGAGCACATGCAAGACAACGGCACATGAAGGAGTTTGTTCGTTTTGATTATTAAAAACGTTGTTTATTCAAAATCTATTTTTGAAAATTTGAATACAAAGAGAAATCATGTATTACTAGTCGCAATATTTCCGATAGATAATGAAACAATTATAAAGAACGAGGAAATGATCTATTTGAATTTCTCGAAAGTTCGAATATTTCTCACAAAAAGTTTTGAAATAAGATAATGGACGTATTGGTCTCTTAGATTCCACGAAATCCGTGAAAACAATTTTGAATACACAGAAAATTCAAATAAATCATCAAATGAAACGAATTCGATATACAATGAATAGATTTTCAATTAGTTCCAGGTTCTAATAACATGATGATTATTTTCCGAGGATGGAAGACGAATACGTTCGGCTGTTTGAGCACCATATTCAAAATCTGGATGCGGAATAGGAATCGATGACATTTGTCGATTCACCAGATCAAAGCAGATATAAGCTACTTCGAGTATACTAAGAACGAAGTAGTTAAAAAGATTTTCGACACGTACTAGACCATTTTGTTTGTTGCATTGATTAGTATTCGCAGTATCGCGTTCGAAAAGAATAATCATAAGAAGTGTATGGAGAGCAAGTACAAGTAAAACGAATAATTCTAATGCCGAATACCATGTAATCTTTAAATTGGGACGAATTTTAATATTTCCCCATTGACAAATGATAATGGTGAATAAGCAACCGTAACATATAACGATAATTGAAATAAACATCAGATCAAGAAATTTCAAAAAACGCAGCTGTTTTTGTTCATAAATACAATAATTGATGGACGAAAAACAAGAATAAGAATTTGCGGATATATGATAGATAACAGGTAATTGATTGTATGCATTGTGAACATGAAGTTCTGAAGCTGCTATATGAAGACTATTGAAAATTAATGAACCAACCTCAACAAAAAATAGTACGAAAATGAATTTTGGATCCATTGTATTTCGCAGATTTGTTGGAAGACTAGTTTGAATACTCTTTAACATCGTAAATCGATTATATTCGTCTACGTTATTGTTATCTAAAATACAAATCATTGAAATGTATCCAAATTTTTTTCCGTTAAGAGTTTTCTTGGCTGGTTTAACAATTCTTTTAATGTGTGAAAGAATTTCAGAGACTTCAGGGCACATATTGAGATGATAACATCTCATGAAAAATATTACGATGATGGATGTTATTCGTACTTGAAGCCCACGTGTTTGATTACCCTTGAATTACGACGCAATTATGGTTGTGCTAGGAACGCAGTTTCATAATTGTACATAATCAATGCATTACAGCGTAATTACGCGCAATTACACTGACGTGTGAGCTAAAAACTGTCTGAAGTACGTAGAAATTAATGAATGAACAAGAAAATCATTCCCAGCAACGTCTTCCTTGTAGGTTGATCGAAAAGAGAATCGCGCCGGAAGCGCGATACTTATATTAATTGTGTTCCAAAATTGCGATCGTAGTTTGAACTCACTTTGAGGCACAGTTGCAGCGACTTCCTACGCTCTTGGTTCAAACATTTAGTTCGCGTATCGACAACCATTATACGCAAGACTGTATTTTCGTTTTTAACTCTAGATCAGAAGAACGATGAACAAACAAATATTGAGTTTAGTCGTCGAGTAAATTGCAACATCAGAGATCGAGTGGAACAAACAGAATAGAGATACTGAGTGCGTGTATTTCTCACGAAACAACATGACAAGTGACAAAAGCATGAGTGTGAAAAACACAAACAAGTATGACCGACGCGGCATATCATTGATATTCGTTCCTTTCACAAACGCGTCTTTTTTCTCGCTCTTTTTCTTGCATGTGCCCATGTGGAAATATTGTCTTTCTCCTAGAGAAGAGTCGATAAATAAATTGTTTACTTATTTGCTTGTTGGTTCATTCTTCACTGATTAATTGGAGAACAACACGAGAGAGAAAATGGCAGACAGAGGTAAAAGAAGGAAAAAAGAATGGGCTACCGTGCGTATCCACCTGGCGAAAATTCAGATTCCTAGTTCAGTGGACACCAAATCATAAATCTTTCATATTTTAAAGTTCGTTTCTTTTAGAAAATTTGAACGAAAACAGATGTAATACCCTTCATGAGATATCGATGTCGAAAAATTCAAAAAAAGTGATTTTTGGGACTAAAATGACCTAGGAAATACATTGAATATTTCAAGAATGGTATTATAATTTTTCAAGCGGCTTGCATATAAATTCATGGAAAAATTTACTCTATAACAAATATAAGGCTCTGAAAATCGGTTATGATCTAGTGAGTGATTTCTGGGGAAAACTAATCGTAACTTTTGCGAAATGTTTCATACACCCCTACCAAAAATGACCTTCTGTACAGATCATTTATACAGACCTCACGCTGATTTTTTTATTAGGTTGTAGGTCAGAGATAGCACTATCAACTTGCAGATACCAAATTCTCAGGTGATCCATATCTTAGGAAAAAATTCATATTTTCAAAAAAAAATAATTTTTTAGCAGCGTCCTGTGACCGAATAGAAGATAATAGGTAGCTGAAATTTCTAGAAAACATAAATCTATGAATTTTATATCTACCGTGAAAATTGCATGCATCCATCGCATTTAAATCAAACGTTATATAGGAGCAGAGTTAGCAAAATTGCTCATCTTCGTCTCTATCGAACGAATCATGAAATTCCAAGTACTCAATATTTAGAGACGACAATTTTACGGTAGGCAGAACTCATAAAGATATGAAGACTCCTAGCGATGAAAGTGGTCATTCCCAAAACTTTTCGTACAATGCTCATCAAAAATCAAGTTTTCAATATTTTTCAAAATGACTTTCTTGAAAATTCTCAGTACTGCTCTCTCTCTCTCTACAACTTGTATTAAATTGAGCAGAATTGAACGACCTCGTTTGAGCAGCGCTTACATGGATCGGCTCATATGCAGACGAGAAAGATGAAACCGGGAAGAATGTGGTCTTCAAGTCTAGGAAAGAACAAGAAAATTTCAGGAAGAAAAACTCATCGTTATAATAATATATATGAATCTATCAAGCAGTATTAAGGATAGAAAAGAAAATGCTTTAACAGTACTTCACTAGATGTTCAAGTTTATTTATTGTTCCTTGCTACAATGGATGAAGCCCTTGATATTGTAAAGCATCAAAGATAATTATTAAAGAAATTTCATGTATAAACTGTATGCCGCATCAAAATTTTATAAAAGATAAGCCTCGAAACTTATCTGTTTAACTTAATTATGTAAATTTACTAATCGCTCAGTCTAGTTTTTGTATTTAGTTATTTAAATCAGAATTTGAACAATAGTATAGAAAATCAATTGAAATAGAGAAATGAAATGTTTTACTGCTACGCTTTTTTATTATTGATTCGTCTTCAGCACTCGAGCATAGAAGAGAAGTACACATCTGTCACTATTTTTCCATACCTAACTTTTATCAAACACACATCAACACTTCTATCCTCTAGCCATGCTGCAGTCTACATCTCAATCTACTGTTGAACACGTTAAGAATCGTTCTATTCTCAAGTTTGGGAATATTCTATAGATTTGACTATTTATTAATTATTATTTTATTTTTTTGAAAATCATAACCTAACAGTTAGCTCACAACCTCCCTCTTAAAAACAATCAGAGGTTTCATATGAAATAGTAAACATAAAATAGGACGATTTAGTTCTTTGATAGACGCCCGGTAAACATCAAATATCAATTTCAAAAAAGCTAAATCACCGTCTTCATCATCGCCACAAGCTACATCTTCGTCGTAAATAATAGGACTAGTAAAATCATTAGCAACATTGATACTGTTTCTGCAAAAATCTGACAGCTATTATCATCAAGACCTGAATTTATGTCATTGACAACGATATGTACTGAGTTGATCATCAATATAAGCTGAAAGCGAACGCAATGTAGATCAATTGCTTGACACAAAATTCGGCGTATTAACACAAAATAGAATTGAAATAGACCGAATATTAGATGGAAAATAGGAGAAGTTTTTCAATGCAACGAGATTCTTTGTCAATGTAAAATACGACGAATAGCCAGAAGATTTAAACCAACTGGCCAATCATGAAATGATAAATGGACTATGTTAATATGATCTAGTTGCACAACATGACGCACTGAAATAACCGATGGTAATGAATCATTTTTTGATATACTAAGTGTACGGAGTCGAGATGAACTAATAATGGATGAGTACGAAGGAGACAGAGAAAATACTTCTACTGTAGTTATATATTGAATCGGTTCAACGGAGTCGAAGAATTGGCCCAATGCCCATGGTAAAGTGCGCCAAACATCGTAAACCAATGGGTAACGATCGAACTAGAATAAAGAAAGATTATTGCATCAACAGATTGGGGGGAAATCGAAAATTTAAACATTTTGATAATTTGTTAAGTTCTCATCAGGATGTTGTCAAATAAAAATTGTGTAATAATTCAATTACTCAGATAGCAATGGGTATTTGTAAATTGTTGATAAGTTGGGGACAAGCAACTTATAACACAAGTTACACCAACTATTTGTCATGGATGAAGACGACTATCAAATGTGGTACATAATGACTCAGTTCATTACCTAAACAAGTATCATCTATAATGAAAGCGAATTAAATATCGATTCGACGATCATCCATGAAAAGTGATGATCTATTGGTGCAATCGAAATCATTGACAGTTATGAAAATAACCAACTTCATTCGTCGAAGTACGAGCATCACATTCGGAGCGGTAAGTGATTCAATAGTTGACCATTCAATTCTCCTACTTCTGTAGAATATTGATTCAACCAAAGTGAATGCATGCAAATTTATCATTTCAGATAACACTAATCCTGTAGGTAAACTATTTTTTCTTTCCATATATTGACTGCGCACTGTTACATGGAATTGTTCTGATGTACTTGAAAGTGTCTCTCTTATCATAACATGGCATAAATGTGGAATGTGTTCCATCGGCACACGAAGATACTTGAGAGGACATTGTATTGTAGTAACGTACCAATTTGTGAGGCCGAATCCAGTATCTTGACCCAAATCGAGCGAACAAAGTGCATTCAAATGTGGCAAAATATTTTTCACAAGTATTGGAAAACGGTCTCTAGGATACCCAATATGACCCATAAAGCCCATCTAAAAAGAAAATTTTTGAATGAGAATATTGGAGAGAATTCATTAAATGACATTGTTTTTATCAACTCATGTTTTCCTCTATAGAAGTAACTCATTGACGATTCATAATGTGATTGAACACTATTTTCTATTCCATATACATAACATCCGACTGTAATTATTCGCAGTTCTTTAATCTAATTAAGGGTGGGTGTGGGTGCGCGTAAATCATTTTCTAGTAAAACCGATACCCATATCCGCACACTCACATCCAAAATGATGCTTCTATGTCAATGATGAGTGTTTCAATTTGATTCAATCAAAGTGTAGTAAGAAGCGTATTGAATTTTAATAGACGTGCTGATGATAAATTGATGTGCTGAAAGAAACCTCGTTCATTGATTATTGTTTGAATACGATTATTTAAATTGGTAAATGCCCAAAGAATATCGACTGAGGACAGATAGATAAACAGATCGATGAAAAATAGATCTGACAAATTGTGTAATTAATGCCATCGAATGAGGAAGACAACAAAAATGATTGTAGCTTTTATAACTGTGTTCAACAATGTGTATCACCGCAAAATATTTCCATTGTTGTCCATATTGATGTCGAACAATGAACAAGAAATCTTTTGTTCAATATGTTCCTTGCTATGGACAATATAGCAGGATGAGAGCGAAGAATTGATCATTCTGATTCATATGGCAATGTATTAGCGGTATAACTAAAAACATTTTCACTTGCTTTCTACAGTCGGTATCTTGAGAATGATTGTTTGGTTTTGATATTATAAATGATAAACGTAGAAAAAAAACGATTCTTATTTTTGTCTAAGCTAAATTTATATTATTATTAGAATCAGAAATTTCGTTAATATTACAATATATATATATATATTTGTTTATTTTAGCTGATGAAATCAGTAGCCGAGATGCGACTTTTCAATTGCCGAACGACGCTATTCTTGATCCGAGAGAAAACCAAGAATTTATTACAGATCTTGGTCGTGGTGTAACATCGCACAGTAACCAGTTGGGGCTGGG
This sequence comes from Rotaria socialis, assembly GCA_905331475.1. Taxonomy (NCBI): domain Eukaryota; kingdom Metazoa; phylum Rotifera; class Eurotatoria; order Philodinida; family Philodinidae; genus Rotaria; species Rotaria socialis. The sequence continues at coordinate 109,306 of CAJNYU010003387.1, read as the reverse complement.
TGTGTTATTTTTATTTTTTAAATCATATCTATCCTACAATAAATATTCTTTTTCAAAATATTGAACAGGATCGATGTTTTGACAAATTAGATGATAAACAAAAATGGTCATATTGGCCTGTTCGATTGTATAAAGCTGGTAAATGTATGTGGCTATTCGAGCAAATGGATTCTTTTCACACAAAAATAAAGCCGCAGCTGATGTAATTGATCAATGAAGTGAAATGGAACGAAGATAGTTTTTCTAGCTTTGTACGTTTATATAATTACTAATAAATAAATTGATTATTGCTTTGTTTTGTAAATAATTGATCATCTTATATAAAAGAGAATATCCCGTGATTATAAAGATGAATAAGACATAAACTTATTCAGAAATCTATCAAAAAATAGCATTGATTTATTGATCATTCAAATCACGAAAGTGTGGGGTGTGGGTGTGGGTCCGGGTGTGCGCGTAGATGTGAATGTTACTGTGAACTTCACCCACACCCAAACACTGAATCGACTGATATGAAGTACTTGATTCTATCGTTTACCTGCAAAAACTAGATAGGTTTACAAAGTTGATGCATCGGTGTTGGCGTGAATGAGATTCGAAATCGTATCATTAATATGTTTATATGTCTGATGACGAAATAAGAGCATATTTCCATGGACTTGATGATGTGAAGTCAGAAAAAAATCACTTCATGCAAGAAAAAGTAGGATAAAAGAATTTTTTTTTCACATACTCGGAAAAAGTACGTTTTTCACCAAAAATGGCCCTTGCCAAATAATTGGTATTTTTCAGAGCGAAAAAACATTTCACAAGGCAAAGAACTAGATTTTCGTGGTTAGCAGCTGAAAGCCTTTCGAATATCGTAAAAAAAGAAAATTTTACTTGAAATTCGCATTGCCGGCACCTTAAATAAATTCCTTCATTATTTATGGGTAAATGTGTATCACAATCACTATTGGTTCCTTATAAGGTTATTAAAAACTTTTCAAACATCTTTTTATCTATTCAATTTTTTATGCTGGACACGAATATGTTATTTATTTTCAAGCTTTCCAACGATTATCTTAGGCAAAGCCAACGGAGAACTTATTAAAGTATATAAAAATATCGATTTTCAATGAAAAAAAGTCTATAGTGGCCAATATTGTTTTGAAGAAGTTTATTAGAAACATTTTATGATTTTCATTTGATTAACATATGAAAAGGCGCAGTTTTTTCACGGGCCTACAGAATCCATTTTTATTTGTTGGTGACCGATTAATGATGATGTTCTTTTGACCCCAAACAAAAAAGTCTATGGTTTAGAAAAAATGGCAATGGATTTTGTACTTTGATAGTTGTTCCAGTAATAAATTTGATTCAATACGGTCTCATATACCATTTTGTAGCACAGATTCTGGGCTATCCAATGGTAGAGTGCGGGTATGGGTGTTTGAGTGTGGGTGCAGATGAAATGAAGTTTCAGACTCACATCTGCACCCACAGGGTGTGAGTGTAAAGATACAGGAAAAGTCTCAGCCACCCAGGTCGACTGATCCGGCATCGGATCCGATAGGAACCTGGAAGTATTCTAAAATCCGATACAATTCTACTGGATTCCGGGTCGAGGAATCGATGTCGGAATCCTATGAACTTCCGATGACATATAACGGTTTTTCCTTGGAATTCATAGGAATCCGACACTGAGGATCCAACATCGATTCCTCGGCCCGGAATCCAACGATAATTCTGTAAGATCTGGCAGAATCCGATAAAATCGTATTGGATTCCAGTCGGATCAGATGCGTTCCGATAGGTACCTACTGTCGGATTGCTCGACCTGGGCACGCGCACGTCCACACCCACACCTCACATCCTATCTGCGCATTAATTTTACTAAAATAGAATCTCGGCTACAATAGAATGCTGTTTTCACGCCTTTTTTTGCGTGGAGAGCAATGGCGATTATTCTGAAAAATAAAACACCATTTAATGCGTTCTAGCACCTTTTTAAGTGACGAAACTCTATCGACAGAAAGAGATAAAACGCTTTTTCTTTAGCATTCCATAATTTTCGAGTGGCGTGTTTTAGCATTTTCCTTTACAACCAATAGAGTCGTCCATCTGAAAGAGAAACAATCTTTTGCACGTATGGTTAATCGCTGATATAGCGTTTTTCGACAATCATCACAGTAGTGTGCAGTTTAGAGGTAAATTAGAATATTGATCACTTATTGCGAAACAGCGTATTGCATGTCTTTGTTAGGTCAGCTGTCTGTTGAATTTTGTTTTGAGCGACTTTTGATAGTTTATTTCCTCTTAAGTCAATTGTTGTCAATGTTCCACTGACCTTCAACAAGTTAATGATAGTGTCTAGAGTTCGATCGGTGATATTGTTGTTGCCGACTGATAATTTGAAGAGAGTTGCATTTCTTTTCAAGCCATCGAATATCGACATGAATCCAACATCCCCAATTTCATTCCTATCGACGTATAGCTTGCAGAGATTCCTGTTGTGAAGCAACATTTTGCCGAGGGACTTCGCCCCGTCAACACCCGCCTCATTGCTACTTATATCAATTGACTGTAGAGTATTATTAATTTCAAGCGCTATCGACAAGAAATCGATACCAACACTTGTGATTTGATTGTTATTCAGCCCAACATAGACGAGTGTGTGATTGGCACGAAGCATGTCAGCTATTTTTCTTGCTCCTTCATCGCCCATACGCGTCGAATCCAAACGAAGATCGACTAATACGGAGTTGCGGCACAATGCACTGCCGAGGCAAGCAGCACCTTTCATCTTAAGTGGATTCCCAGAGAGATTGAGTACCTCCAATGTTGAGTTGCGTGAAAGCGCTTCACTCAGAGGTCGAACACCGTCGGATGTAATCTCATTATTTTTGAGAACAAGTTCCTTACACACGGAGTTAATGGACAATTCATTTCCAATGACTTCCATATCGTCATCTTGCAGCTCTTGATCGCAAAATTTAATTGAAGCGAGCGCTGCGTACTTCTTAATTACTGTGACACGCTCTTCGTCAGATTTGTTTGTTTTACTCATCGAAGAAGAAGTGTTCGAACGGTCTGTGCTGTAATAAAAGAAGATGTTGTATGAAATTATCACAATTGATAATTGCTTAAGATCTGCAGTATGGTGTCGAAATTTCCTTACGAAAAGTTATAAGGAAGAGCGTTCATTTTTGTAATCATATTCTCGGTGCAGATAATTGGTTTACATTACAGTAAAGCCTTCCTACTTGAACACCTCACAAATACGAACCGTGCTTTCTCTAAGAAGATTTTACTGCAGTTGTCGCTCTTACTTTAATATTTGCCAAACATCACTCGTTTTAACTATCATTGTTACATGTATTTTTTTCTAATTTAACGAAACTTTTTGACATGGAAATTTGTTACAAATTGAATGCGTTCACAAAAATCAATGTTACTTTATCGATCTCAAAAATGCATTAAAAGAGTGCGATATTAACGCGTCTTCTTGTGTCAAAGATTATTTAACACGTTTTCAGTACCAAAAGTAATATTTTATTTTCGTTAAATCATCAAATTCTAACGATTTTTCACGCGGTAATTTATGAAAAAAACATGAAAACAGGTTAAATGCTTATGCTGACGTATACGCTATCGCTCAGATTTTTTCATACTTTGCTATTGACCACACGTATGGTGAACCCAAGTGAGCAAAAGACTGGTTAAATGATTAGTCTTTTTTCTAGTCGTGCCGCCCCGTCTCGACTAGTCTTTGTCTCAAAAAGTCCTCGTCTGGGAATAGTCCGAGGTTTTGACCGTCATGCATACGCGTCCTAGTACTCTGATTGACGACTAGTCGTAAAATCTAATAAGAGTAGTCGTGACGAGTGCCCGCGTCGCCCGTCCGAAAATGGTTTATGCATGAAAAATTAAGGGCGTCTGGGACGAGTATACAACCAGCTGTAGCCTTATATAGTGGACGAGTATGGACTAGTCAGAATGGAAATACGTAAGGATGAAGATTAGATTCGAACATGTATACAATGTGACACTTACCCATCGCCAGAAACATGAATTAGTACAGCTTCGCCGAATCATTTTTTCGCCGACGATTATTTTCGCCGACTCCAACTTCGCCGAATAAAAATCTTGACCAAAAAATATCGAATCAAATTTGATCCATTCTAGATATAGAATTTTATCCTAACTAACTACTTTAATAGTGACTTGATTAATTAACCCTATCTGAGGTGGAACCAACTGACTTGGTAACCATCTGAATTGGTAACCAACTGACTTGGCAACCATCTGAGTTGGTAACCAACTGACTCGGTAATCATCTGTGTTGATAACCCACGCGCACACCCACACACCCACACTCACATCTACACCTGTTGGCATCTGTTTAAACAAGACAACAGATATAATTGACTTGGTTACCAAGTCAGTTGGCTACCAAGTCAGTTGGTTACCAACTCAGATGGGGTTAATTAATCAAGTCACTATTAAAGTAGATAGTTAGGATAAAATTCTATATCTAGAATGGATCAAATTTGATTCGATATTTTTTGGTCAAGATTTTTATTCGGCGAAGTTGGAGTCGGCGATAAAATGATTCAGCGAAGCTGGAATTTACCAAAAAAAGTAGTTCATTATTTCCACTTTTATATAGGCCTATTCTGTCATACGAACAAATTAATAAATTAATTTCAGAAGTGTACAATACAAAACTATACGAGTTAAAATTTGTTCAAAAATGACCCAACTTACTTCAATCGATAATTGACTAACTTTCACGCTATAATGTTGCCTTAAAACTTTGCTTAATATAAGGAAGGATACTAATGATATTTAATAATTAAAATACATGGTTAACAGGTTATATCATCATAAACGCTTGCCAGTAGAATAAATATGAGACACATTTTGTTATAGATGCCGTTAGTTTTTGAAACATCTTCGAAAAATATCTTAGGATTAGATATCAATTTAAGTACAAATAATATGAGAGAATTCAATATGATTGCCTGTGCAAATTTTCGTGCTTTCGAAAAGTTTGCTATGATTCATTTCTCATCTCAGATCAACACTCAATTCAATGCTATGCATTTCACTTCACTAGCGAAATATAAAATAGAACCCATAGGACTATGAGAGTTAGAGTCTACTAATACTATATCAAATATTGACAATTAAAGAATAGCTAATCACGGTTCGTAAGTGTGGAGTGATACAGAGTTTCATTCATATTCAGACTATATACTAAGTATTTTTGATAACTTGTTTCTATATTAAAAATAAATTCAAGAAAGTGGATGAAAAAGAAACAAAAAGTTCATTTCTGGAAAATTAGACAATGATGTTGTTGTTATTCTGTTTGAATATATTGTTAGCAAACACGTGCACTTCAAAACGTACATAGATACAGTGATAGAGAATTCTACGGACTATTCGCATATATAATTAATTTTCTCAAATGTTAATTTATACTAATGATATATTAAAAATACTGATTCTAACTATTTTGTTTTTCATGCGGTTATATTAGTTGGGAAGATATGCACATGATTTCGCTACGTAGCCATATAGGTAACATACAATTCAAGTAAGAAAATTCAAATATCACAGAAGTGAAAACGAATGCAATACTTAACTAGATATAATGCGTTATTTACCGCTAAGGAGACAATCATCGTTGAAAACAATATGAAAAGTATAATGCATTTTCATAAATTTTCGATATGTAACGGAGTTTTATGAAATTTTCTTCGTCAGGGTTCGTTAACTTGTTTTCAAAAGCAAAAATTTTAGCGTTAAGCTCAACGCTCACTTCTTTAAACACCTATTTATTTTTACTAGGGTCTAGTTTGTTCGTTAAGTAATACAATGAAGTGAAAAACTTCTTCATGATCATTAATAACTCGCATCGTGTTGGAGTGATTCATTCCTTTCTGAAAAATCTGCAGAGGTATTTATTAGAACACCTGTTATCATGATCACTCGACTTTATTTCAGCCTGGCAAAAAACCTTTGCATGACTTTTGAAACAGCTACTTCTTAACGTTTAGCTATCTATATGTTGTTGGTGTATCATTGCAAGAAACATAAATCTAGTCGAATAAGTAGAGAAGGAAAGACAGTATACGATATTAAACTTACGCATGCACAAGCCTTATAATAGTCAGCTGTTCAGTGAAAAATGTATTATATTTTATCTGAAATGAGATACGAGAAAACTAGATCGCACACGCTATGAGAAATTGTGAACATATTGCTATGATACGAGCCTTGCCATGTGTATCATCAACATTCTTACCTAAATGTGGTCGAGTGTCTTGAACCGCTTCTGGGATATGGCCGTCTGTGATCAGCACTGTTACAATTGGCCATCATATAAACGAGAAATATACAAGCATATTCTTTAAATGAGAAAAACCTACCTTGAGTTCGAAGATAACAGAGGGGTCATACCAGTGTCGATCATTTCAAGCAATAAGAAGCATGTTGGTCGTTCTTCAGGATCATGCGTCCATGCAGCACGGATAATCTCTTCAAAATCTTCTGGTACATCCGATGGCACCTCTAAACGGTGTCCCAAATGCACATGCAGTAAAGCGCTTGGCATATTCATTCCTTCGTACGGAATACATCGTGTTGCTACTTCCCAAAAACACATGCCTAATGCGTACACATCGCTGGCCTTTGTATGTTTGCTTTCAGAATCGAAGAGTTCTGGCGCCATCCATAGAAGTGTTCCAACCAGACCAACGCTCGGCGGCTGCGAGTTTGTGTCTGACCGAAACTTGGCTAGACCGAAATCACCTACTTTGACAATAAAGCGATTGTTATCATTCTGTGGACCCCACTTCATTAAGAAATTGGGAGACTTAATGTCACGGTGGATAATCGGAATAGGTTTGAGTTGATGTAAATGATTAATTCCTTTGGTCATTTGATTGACGATTGACCATCGATCGAACCATGACAGTTGAATGTCATCATTTTTAAGAATGTCATTAAGAGAGCCAAGAGGCATGTATTCAACGACGAGTGCATGATAGTCGGGTTCCGCACAAGCGCCGAACACATTCAACACATGCTCGAACCGGATACAATACATTGCCGAAATTTCTCGCATGATTTCTTTTTGTTGTTGTTCGATTTCGAAATCAGTGACGCGGAACACCTTTATTGCGACCTGAAAACGACGACTCACCCAAGTTCCACGGTAAACATCACCGAAGCCACCGCTGCCAAGATGTTTATCCCTCTTAAGATCATCGGCAGGGATGTAAATGAATTTCTGATCGGTACTTGCCATTGTCATTGTTGTACTGGGACGCTGCGAAAAGAATGCAGGATATTAAACCCTTATTAGGTTGATGAGTAGGGGTGTTACTTTATATTTACTTTACTTTTTAAAGATAAATAAAACCTTTATATTTAAAAAATAAAGATAAATGAAATCTTTATCTTTATAAAATAAAGAAAAAGAAAAAGTAGCTTTATCTTTATTTAATAGCGATAAAATAAAGAAAAAGAAAAAGTAGCTTTATCTTTATTTAATAGCGATAAAATAAAGAATAAAGAAAAATATTTTTCCTTAAAAACCCAAAATTCGGTCTTCTCCCGATAGCTCGAAGAAAATTAAGAAGTTCACGGCTAAAAAATTTTGAACACTAGATTTTTTCCATAAATGATTTATGCCTCACCATCGTTTGCTAGTATTATTTCATACTGCAATGTCAGTGATGATAAGTGTAACGATAAATGCGGGGAGCGTCTAAATTCCACGTGGGAGTGTAACGCTCCCGTTCGAGTGTGGTCTGTGCATGGTATTTGGCCTTAAGGTGCCATTTATTCTCATCACATATATTACCTTTATCTTTCTGTTCTTGATATTTGTCTTTATCTCTCATTCTCCTTCGTTCTCTCAAATGGTTGAGTATTTAAGCGTGTGCTTTATACGTAACCGACGCGATTTTATGATTTGAAGAGTGAAATAAAGTGTAATACCATCAGCACAGGCATCTCTTCTATCAGAAATCGTTACAATAACATAATATATTTTATTGTACTCATTGAGATCTATCTATATTCAAATTTCCAAACTAATTCGTCGATGCTTTCTATGAAAACGCCCTTGAATATGAGCTAAAATTTGCCAAAACAACAGCTATCTAGATATTTTTGCCTCTGTAATCACGGTAAATCAAAAACGACTGTGATGTCTTATATACAAGAAGATAGAGCAAGCGACGCTCTACAAAACCTGAAGTACTACCACTCACCCAGATTCGGAAGAGATTTTTTATTAGGAGCAAAAGTTTACGTTACTGTCAAATAATTCTGATCCGTGGAAAGTTTCACTTAGGATCCTGAACTACTTGGCTCATATATGGTTAGATAGAGTTTATCGCAAGCTATTCAAGCATATATAAAATGTTTAGTTTTGATTGAGTAATGAAGGAGAAAATGTTTTCCCAAAGTGCAAGCTTCTCTATTTCAGCGATGATTTTTTCAAAAGTCCTAAAAACATATGTTGCCCATTTTGACCTGATAACATATTCAAACCCTTAATATTTTACTACCAAAACGATCAACTAATCGAACCCTACAAGCCCTGAAAGTTTCAGTAAATTTGGAGAAAGTCGATGTAAACATGGTACGCTTCCCATGGATTTACCCGTTGCCACTGATTTCGTTTGATGTGTTTCTCGTGTCAGTTGATCTTTAGTATCTTATGGAAACTTCATGAGAGGTGTAAAAATTTGTAAATATAGTTTTAGAGTTTCATGGTCGATTTATAACACACAATCTCGTACCGCTTATCTAATCATAATGCCGTCTCTGCACGTTTATTTTTTTTTGATTCATAATACTCAGAAACAGCCTTTGCAGCAAAACACCAAGCCTCGAGAAAACAAATTCTGAAACTCACGTAAAAAGTTGAGACTAAACATCGGAACAAAAACAACTTCTATTTCTCTTCAAGAATCCTGCGATATGGTTGTTTCAGTACTCACTATTTTACCTTCTTATTGACTACAGAAATGCAAATATTCGTGTATCCTGAATATGAGAAATGATTTCACCCGTTTTATACGCTTCATTTTTGAAACAATCATAAAAAGTCATAAAAAAATCCACGTCGCTTCTTCAATGGTTTTAAAAGTAATGTTATCGATGGATAAAATTAATATGTTGGTAATTTGCGTCGTAAACTACTCATACCCTGTAAAGGATACCGTCTACTGACAACCGAAAGATTTCGACAACAGTCATCGGAAAATGGTGCGTGTAGGTGCGAGTGTTTTGACTTCTAAACCATACCCGTTTTGAACAAAGCAACTCGTGAGAAAGATTTCGCTGCGAACCTGTAGAACTGCAAACGTTGGATAAAAAAAAATACAAAATCTCTTTAATCCTTAGTATGCTACAATCTTTAGAGAGTAGAATTCAGAGGCTTACAAATATGGTGACAAGCAGAGAGAGATAAAAAATTGACTCATATTCGAACTGTCGAGCTGAAACTGAAAACAAAGCGAGTGTGAGTATCGTGTGAAAGTTGACACTCAGTTCAAGTAAACACACACCCGCACCCACACCCGACCTTGTTCTGAGGAGCTAGAAAAGACGATATTAATATTAGATTAGTTTTTTCTGATTATTTCTCTTACTCAAGTATTGCGTAGACTTCCTTTAGATGACAATCAGTTAGATCTCATTTGTCCTTATCAAAAAACAGCCGGATCGATATTTTTCCAATTTCCTTCTGGTAGTTTTGACGTCGAAATATCTATTTTGACGTAACCATTTTTCTTAAAATCATCGTTTGCAATGTTGGTATTGTAACTAAAACAAATGAAAGTTTAAGTGTAACAATAATACCAATCTTGTTTCAAATGAAGTATCACACATGAAATTCTATAAGTTTGTGTTACGCGGCCAACAAAATTCTTACATGTACATGTATATAACATATTATGTAGACTTTTGAATATTTTTGTAAACATAAGAGATATAAGAAGCCACAGTAATCACCATAGTCAACCACTTCGTATGCTGTTTACTTCCTTTTTTCACCGACGTCATCAAGCATCATTCTGTGTATGACTTGAAGTCATGTTTGTTGTCGCAAAAGAACATTCTTTTGTCACTGCACTTGCTGAAAAATTCAATGAGTCTACTGAAATAAATTGAAAAGAATTAAAACAAACAGTCACTTCCCCTTTTTTTTATGTTGTTGCTCAATTTCTTTTTCTTGGATAAAGACATACTTGTTCGAAGAGCGATGAATTTGAGTGTATACTACCCTGGTCGATGTAAATAAGATCATATCTTGCTGGAAACTGAGCAGCAGTTCGAAAATGATCAATATATAGTTGCTCTATGTTAATTTTTTATTATTTAGTGTAGAAAATAGGCAAAGACATTTGGGATTCTTACTGAGGCTTTTGATTTTGTTAGATATGAATACTTATTCTAAAATAATCAGGCCGTAAGCTAAACAAAAAGTTAAACTATCCTATACAACCTTAAGATAGTCTTCGATATGGTTACGGAATCTGAAATCTATCTCGTAGACACAACAAATTTCAAAATAGTTCGATGTTTTAGAATCAATTCTAAATTTTCTTTGTAGGCTTATAGTAAACCTTCAGAACCTGTGAAACTGTTTTCTGAACTGTTCGTCAGCATTTTGCACCCATGTGGGCGTTTATCAGATCTGTTTATTATCTAACTTGTGTGCAAGGTTCGAATCGAACATTGAAGGAAAAAAAATTCTGATATGATTTCAGTTCATTTCAACCGCGTTTTCATGAATTTCCTAATGATTCTGCTCGCTTTGTCTCTCTCGCATCTAACTATTTCTATTTTAGTTCGATTCAAATTTTGAACTTTGACCTATGGTACGAACTTGCACATAAATTCACAAATACACCAAACTATTTTGTGAATGAAATGACAAGTTAATCTGCCAACGTTAAACATTACTAGCAGATTCGGCCAGCACCTTTCGGGGTCGGTATCAGAAAGTGCTAAGAAATTGCAACTTACCGAAGTAATACTGCTTAGACTGAGCAGAATTTAGTTGAAATCTTTGCAACCAGAGGCTGCACCGGTCTGTATCGGAGTAACTGCGACAGATTTCTGCAAGTTCTATTACCACATATCATAGAATCCTCCAATACCTGTTTACATATTCAGAGTTGATCATGATAAACTATGCAAAAATTGGTTCACATATTACCGGATTGTAAGGATTGGATTCTGAGCCGATTGACTCCGAGAATGGATCTAACATTTTAGTATAGAATCTTACTGAAAGCGTCTCATAAAACACACGGAATAGTAATGCTCGTGAATTACGAAGTTGGATTTTATCCCAGGACGATGATTTCGGCTCCCGGATGCTCCAGGGAAGATGCTGGAAACTCACCGGATCCTACAGAAAAAAAACGGAAATGGCTACAAGTTGGAAGCAGTATTCCGGTCGATAGCTGCCCGGATTTTTCCGGCGGATTCCTTCCAAATTCCTGTGCTTTTCGGCAGGAATCAACCAGAAATCATTGGAAAAAATCCGGAAAATTCCCTAGCGGAATACTGCTTCCATGAAATTACTGGAATGTTTCGGAACCGGCCGTTTCCGTGCAGGAATGTTCGACCTAGGATTTGTTTCTATCAACATTATTCGCGATCAGAACTCGCAAGAAGATACTAAAAAGATTTCCAATTAAAAGTTGAGATTTCTATGATCAAGATAACTCTATGAATTGCAACAACGGGTAGACTGGCCCTGTACACTAATAAAATTGGCATTCAAACGCAAAGAAAATTATCACACGAAAAAAGACTGTTTTACAAAGCAGATCATATGGATTGTGACGACCATAAATACTGCACTACATCCATTCATTTCTGTTCGATGTAAAAGGCAACTTTATTAAAAAAAGTGTTCATCAACTAGATCTTCAACGGCTGTTTACGTCTATTCAAACACTATAATCACTTAAATAGTTGTCAGAGAATTTTGAACTTTAAGTCAATTAGAAAGGAGACCAGAAGTGTAAGTGTTGAGTATGTACGTCAGTTCAAGTTTATTGAATTGACACAGTACTAAACTAATAACTAGGGCAATAACGAAAAAAAAATATATATATATATATCATGACTATGCATATTAAATATGCAATTAAATCTTATTACTTATTTCATATTTACGCAATAAGAATTTTAGCCTCAAGGTCATGTGTAGATGTTTTAATGATCTTAAAAGGCGTACTAAAAAAGCAGATAGTACAGCAATATAGAACGAAAGAAAACAATCGCTATATGCGAATATATATATATGTAATGAGTGTGAGTTCCCAAAAAGAAGGAAAACAAAATACATTATCTATCAAAGAACACTGATAAACCAGCGAAATTTCATGTTGGCTACCACTTGTATTCGATTCGATTGTATACTTATTCATTATGTTTTACAAACAATTAATTGTTTCTATTTATTGAAAAAAAGATCGTCAGAAGATAGGTTAAAATAAAAGCAGAAAAAAATATGGTGAAAACGTTCAGTTTTTATTTTATACATTTATGCTAAATCTTTGACGGCTATCCATGATGGCCGTGAAGTTATTTTGCTCCACCATGCTTTGACATTAGGTCGTGATTCGAAAAGACTACCTTCGCCACAAGCAACAAGACGTGCACCGTATGGTAGATGAAATAGATCAGCCAACGTAAATTCCTATGTTTGGATACAGACAATAGCTATTGAAATAGAAATATCAAAAATAAATCTTTTACTTGTCCACCAAGGTATGGCTGCTTAGCCAATATCTTGTCATAGACATCCAAATTAGTATTTAACTGTGCTCTGAGTGAAGCTACTTTTGTCTCATCTGGCTCTCCCAGACCCTTTCGCCTATTCGATGTAAAAAGAAAAGAAATATCTTGTAAACTACCCATACAAATTGTTCTCTCTTTACTTTTTAAAGACTTTCTCAAATACGATTCCACTGGCATAAGGGTCGAAGTAGGATGATTCAATGGATGCAGCTTGTTCAAAATGCCCCAATCCTTTAATATTCGCTGGAATCAGTTCAGTACCCTTGCTCTTATATTTTGATTCCAAATAACGACAGATAGCACGGGATTCTAGAATAACCTAAAATTAGTACAAGTTTATACTATCCAAAAAGTTCAATAACCATAAATTTGAAAATCGCCGTCGGTCAACACTGGAATAACGCCAAATGGCTGTTTCTCCTCGATGTATCGTGGATCCTGTTAATAGATGCATACAGTTAGCTCCTGTTATTAACGTTTATCGACACTACCTTTTGTTCACCCTTCGTTATATCGATTGGATGAAATTCAAATTCGATATTTTTTTCATGAAGTGTTGCTAACACTCGTTTGGTACAAGTAGATTGGTAGGCGCCGTAAAGAGTGATCGTCATCTTATTTCACTGAATAATTGAGATTCTCAATGAGCTGAAATGAAATACAATGACTTGTGACGGTGAGTTTTATATTTATAGACTGTTTGCTAAATTTGCAACGTCATGGAAATAAACTTACCTCGTTCTGACGAAGGTTGAGGAAGTAAGGAAAGAGAAAAAAACACGTGTTTCATGACCTACGCAGTAGAATAAAATAATTGAATGAAACGAAGAACGGTATAAATAGAACAGCAGAAAAAGAAGGAAGTGAATCTGAATAAGTGAAGACTGTTTGCTTACTAGAGAAAAAAAAACATCATTCTCCCTTTAGAATCAATATGATCTTTTCCTTGCATTTTGCGAGAAATTTTGGTAGTTCATCTTACAGTCGAATCATCATCAGTTTTAAATTCTCATCAGTTGCTTGTTTACCAAGAAATACTCCGAAAAAAGTAAATAAAAGCAATACGAAGGAATTGCAATCTGCAACTTTCAAAACAAGATAATGCCAAGAATTCGGAACCATTTTGGAAGAGATCTTTAAACCTTTTTGAATATAGGTTTTCATTATTTTCTTTTGGCAGTTTAGGATTTTTAAGAGAACAATCGATTGTTCCTCTTGACAAAATCAATGTAATAAGAAAAGAATGCGAAAGATGATAGATGCAGAGGATTTTGGAATAGTGCTTCAAATAAATCAATGGTTATTCCTGGATATCGACCTTATTATATTAGAATTTCGAGTTAAAAAGTTTGGTGTGAGTGAATCACTGAAACAATAAGAGAGTACGCATTTATATGGAACTGTTTTATAAAAATAAAACAAAACCTAATAAAATGACGTAATGTTACAGATGCCATTTCATATTTTTACAATTTGTTTCCATCGTTTTCGTTAGGAACTTATGAATCATATGTTACAATCGTTTTTATTATTAAATGAATGAATTTGAGTGTAGCCCTACAATACTTCATACTGAAATCTTTATATATCATGGGTGGGTGTGGGTGTGTCTTTAAAATTTAGAATGCCGTACCACGACAGCAGTTGTTTCTGTATTGGCTAGACGTCATTAGGTGGTGTTCTTAATATTGTATCTACTAGATAGTAGTTCTTAAATTATTCGGATAGAAACATTCGAATTACTTTTCAATACAATAATTAGATTTTTCAAAAGACGTTTGCACATTTTTAATTTTCCAAATAGAATTAGCTTAACTATAATCATAAAAAATTATACAAGTCTATGTCTATTCTTTAAAACTGAAAATTTTGAACAAAATAATCAAATCATGTTCTATTCACAAAGGTGTGATTTTATTCCATGAGAGATATTGAAATTGAAAAGTTATACTAAGATGGGTGTGGGATTTAGTCTTGTCTTTATCCACACCCACACCCTTACTTTTCGAACTCCATTTTGGCTCGATGATCATCAATAGTTTGTTTGATGCGATTGGCCGAAAAACTCGACAAAATTTTTCCTTCTCTACACTTTACCCTATTGTTTCGGTGGCGTTCATATTATTCATCAAAATCAATGGTCAAAAACGACCTGTCCTAATGCCTGGGATTATAATTCTTACGATTGAGTGATGAACGTATTTTACAAAGAAAGTATAGATAATTTAGCAGTATTTCCCATAGTCTATGCAAATGTTCGTCGTCTAACATTGAGACTGCCGCTCGATAATTATTTTTGGGCTTTTATTCCAACATTGGATCATTTGATAGCGTTGGAAATCATTGAAATGCGAGAAAAGAGTCAATTGGAATCTCAAATGAAAGTTTTACTCAATCGAGCGTCTCGTCTAAAATATTTAAGTTTTGATGCAACGTCACTTTTGAAATTGGTACAATCGAATATAGCACATCTCTCACTTAGTCAGATTCATTTAAAACACTATCGTACGAGAATCAATCGCTATATGAATGCTGAACAATGTTCGATATTAGCTAATTCATTCATTGGACGTGAATGTGAAGTTCTTACGATTCGTATTGATGATCGAAACATTATTCTCGATCTTGTCGATAAGATGTGCAATCTTCGAGCATTGCATTGTGAATGTCAAAATGATTTTTGGATGACTAAGGCATCACTATCGCCGGACGATGAACTCGTGAAATGGTTGCGAAGCTCGTTGCCAGAAAACTACTCTATTTCCCAGCATCGGTCTCGTCTCCTGCAACTATGGATCAATAGATGTGCCGATGAAAAGTTATTTTTTGCTTTACTACAAGCCATTCTTTTTCCTGATCTTAAAATAACTTTGTATATGCATTTGTTTATGCTAAGTCGTCTGAGTAATTTCATGTCATATAGTACTTTTAAACTCGTTACAAGCTTTTCTTTAAAGATTACTCATTGTGATAAATATAATGCTTTATTTAAATCGAAAAACACAGAAACGTAACATTATATTTCATTTCAAGTATTCAGAAAAGGTTAACGTCAAATATACAGGGTGGCCCATCAGTAATGAAACAAAGTTTTTCTTCGACTTCTCTCTTATAGATCGTCAGCTAGGTCTCATAGTTATATCACATGACGACCTTTTACTTTTCGGTCGCTCACCTTTAGGGACCTGCAGACGTAGCTCATAATCGACAAGACTAGGACTTCTATTTTTAAGGACTAGTATCGAAATTTTTTGGAAGATTAAGCCTCAGTCTTATGTTTATTAATTTTTTTATTCCCAACGGGTAGATAGTTTTTCATCCAGTTTACAAGAGTGACACAACAAAACTATAAGTAATTCACACTAAAAATAGCAGAACAATGATAAAAACTAAAAATAAGTGAAATGTTTAACTAGTTATCGAATCAAATCTATGTATATTATGTTTTACATACTAGAAAACCTAATCAAGTTTCCAGAAAATAAGCTGATCAAGACTAGGCTAAAACTTGTTTAGTCCCCAAACCGGAACTACTTTGCAGATTCCTATTCACCATACACATGCCCGTCGATTTTAAGATTTCATGAAACGTTTCTTATTTTGTATGAAAAAAAATGAAAGACTAGGATTAGGTATGATCTTGTGATTTTTTTTATAGCAGAGTAGTGTTACTAAACAAAGTAAGCAAGTGGGAAAAAGTCATGAAGTTGTCCGTTAAAGCTAACATAATCACCCGGACCAGTCAATTGAATTTCTAATATTTGATGATAAATATTTATCAAATACGGATCATTATATAACTCCGAATCTGCAATCATTTTTGTGAGTGACGCTTTTGATAATTGCAAATATCTCAATCGGGGACACATGCGAAGAAGACGACGAATCAGTTGCGAAGACAATTTTCCGCGAAAACAGAGAACTCGAACGTTTTCAAGTTCTGGATAGGAGACACTTTCTTCTTCAAGTTGCCAGTCTGTTTCTTGTACAAGCTCCAGGCAACGAAGTCGTGGAAATGACGCAGAAATCCATCGGAATAGATCGAGGGTGAGAGTAGTATCACGATCTAAAGGTGCAATAGTTATAGTACGCACAGAAGTGAGTATAATTCCACTATGATGTGTAGTTAAATTGGCATTTGAATGCCAATCGGTAATTCGTGATGAAGCGATGGATAGCTCTTCGAAAACTGTTTCAGTATCAGTGATAGAAAAGACAATCATTTGGGTAGTACCAGAGACAGGAAGAGTTGCTATTAAAAGACACAAAAAGGTCGAATAAAATTTGCCTATACATCTGTGTACCTGAAATTGGATAATCAATTACTATACATCGTTGTCGCCAGAGTTCAGTCGCAAATGAACTTTGATATTTTTCAATACATTTAACAGGGAGATCGAATTCGATACAAAATTCAATTTTTTTTAGGCGAGTTAAAACTGCAATGATTCCTTTTTCGAGTCGATCACCATCGACGAATGTTGGCGAATGAAATAATGAAGTTGATTCGGATCGATTTGGTAAAATTAAATCGAGTGTTAGATATTCCAGCGATGAAGAACATCCATGGATAAATTTTTCAAAGTATTCGAATTCATATCGATATTTTGGTCGAAATCTAAACAAAAAAAAGTGATTGAGATCCAATATCATTTTTAGAAGCCAACCTGTTTGGTATTATGTCTCGAGAATAGAGTCCAACTCGTTTTATATAAGGAGAAAGAATAAAAAATGAATCGAACTGTTGCAAAGAATCAACAGTCGTATATATTTGTCCATTTATGTTGACAAGCAATGATTCAATCATTGGTAATTGTCGACCGAGTTGAAATAAATCACCGATTGTATTTACACGTAAAGTTAAATGGCGTAATGAAGAAATCGTTGAGCCTGTTGGAGTAAACGAGCATCTCAATGAGAGATCGAATTCTTCCAATGGAATATCGAAGCTGCTTTCTAAATCAAAAATGTCATGTTTTAAAATGAACTTAAGTTTGAGCGAATATAACTTTGGCACTCCAGCAGTTAAAGTTCGAAGAGCAACGGCTAAATCATTTGTTGAATGAATTTCAACGATTGCTAATGTTCCTAGTGATGGTAGATCGCGTAAATGTGTCAGTTGTCGAGTAGTAGCGCATACTGAATAGATCACGTCTCGGAATTTAGGTAAACGAGTAGTCAACCAAAAATTCGATTCATGAGACAAGTTAATATAAGATAAATAGGGTATAATGAGAGAAGCAAGTCGCGTATTGCGTTCGCTCAGCTCAAGAAAAGCTTTGAGAATTTCTGCTGAACTGAGATAATTTAACAAGTATGGAAATAATTCATTGGGTAGTTCAAGTAAATGTGTTATAACTTTCTCGTTATTCTGCATGTTTATTTATACTAATTGCAAAGAATAAACTGCAAGAAAATGACTTGTTAATATACTAATGCAATAAATGTATGACTAATAAAATATTTCGCAATTAAACACACGTCTGAATGCAGTACTTGCGACACTCTTTAGCAAAATAAAATCATAAGAGAAAAGAAAAGAAATGTTATTCATAATGGATGATATTTACGTTCTGTGGTTTGGAGACACTACGCTTTACAAAATGCACATTTTTGATAAATATGACGCATGGAATTCTGTTTTCTTTCAGCATCATTTTTAAGGCTGTATGACTATAGTAGACATAAGAAAAACGATTCGCGAATATGACAATGGATTTCTTCAAGCTATTTTTTATGTTATTTCACCATTCTTTCTAGTGTAGCCTTTTTACCTGGCTTGCGTAAGATTCAATAAAATGATAAATTTACCTGGTACTACAAATAGAAAAATCTGTCTAGTACAACTGTGTCTCCAATCAACGTCTTTTAGCCCCTTTCAGAGATGAGCACAGGAAAGGAAATCTTGTCCTGTGCTCATCTCTGGTCACAGCATCTTTGGGAATTCAGAAGGAGTACGAAGTTATATAATACGGATAATTATGTTACGGTTTTATATCTATATTTTGTTGATGTATGAAGGATTGTTTCAACGAAATGAATGGAAAAAGCAACTTGTGAAGTAGTTCTGCGTATTATATATAGAATGAATTTCATAATAGACTAAGGATACATTTTTAGCTAACCACAAGATCTATTCAACATAAACGGATCTGTCATATTTTTGAGCACATCCGTGCTGTTATTAACAACTGGCAGGCAATCTTTTGTAATAATAAGGAGAATTCAGTGATTATGATTTTGAAAAATGTTGTTTGTTTCACAGATCAGTTGTATATAGATTGTTATTTTTCCGGGTTCAAAATAGTCTATCCTCTCTTATATTGAATCTTGTAGACTCGAATGCTTTATCTATCTAAACCTAGTTTCTTCATTGCTGGTTGTTTGTTTGACTCTGTGACTTTGTAAATCATTCGGAATGTAGTTGTGTCTACCACATCGACATTTCATTGTAATGATAATAAATTGACCATGAAAGAAACTCAACTACAATAGCATCTTGCATATCACTTGAATTTAAGTGTGCGGATGAAAGAATTTTATCGCGAATCTGCAAAACCATGCTAATTACTAGACAGCTATGCGCTAAAATGAAGAATAAAATAGAATGGCTATTTTCTTAAAACCCTGGCATTCTTTTGTGCTTCAATAAATTGGGAAATTATAGTAGCAAATAACACACAATCACTTGGGATAAATATAAAGATCATTAAAACCACAATTCGAGCAAGATACAAAGTCTAATTTTCAGTAATACACAAGGTTGAATTAGGGAGGAGTTTTCAAGATAGGTCAATATTCTTTAAATCATTTTGAAGAATTACGAGCTTTGTGACTAATGCTTCAGCTAAATAAATGAACTTGCATCAATCCCATTTCAAATGTTTAACATCGAAATATTCTACGTTAATAATTATGAATAATATTAATTTTGATAGGTAAACCCTTCAAACGTTTTATTTAAATACTCTCAACAAAGTATGTTTCACTACAATTAGAAAACTACTAGGGTATATAAATGATTATAATCTGTTCAAGGTCTGTGTTAAGTGGATGACCAGTTGTTCATACCAGTAGGCCTGAAAATCATATTTGCTTATGTACGGCTACTTTTTTGATTGCAGAAGGTCGATTGACAGCAGAATTTATCGGAACTGTTGTTTCAGAATCTAGCCATGTTTTTGCAAAATCTAGAACAGATTGTTGATAATGCGTAGTCAGTACAGGGGTTGATGGACTAGTAGTGTTAATGATACGAGAGCAAGTCAGATTTTCTGCTAGGCTATCTAATATTATCAATGGTGGATTTTCTAACAACTTGAAGTCACTGATTAACATATCATTACTATCGACAGTTATCCGAACATCACCAGGTATAGCATCCACTTTTCCCAAACGTACTTTGGTTTGTTGCAGTTGCTGTCGTTTTGCTCGAGTATGTGCATCCTCAGCAAAAATTTCATCTACAAGGTCATTCTGTTTGGCAGCAATCTGTCCTATAGTTTCTCGTATACCGAAACTTGTGTCAAAAACGCAACCTGCACGTAAAGATAACGCGGTATAATCCATGAATCGTTTGAATGCCAAATACCAGTATGAATAAATACTAAAGATCATTTCGTGTACTGGCTCGTCATCATATAAAATCACATTCACTGCTGGTTTAACATGGTCATTATCATCATCTGATATAAATGACTTCGTTTGCACCTCTGCTGTGGTAGATTTAGACTTTTCTGCGTGAAATTTCAATTTATTAACTTCATTCACGTAGAAATAATTCTGAGTATACAGTTCAAGTTTTTCTAATC
Source organism: Rotaria socialis (assembly GCA_905331475.1). Taxonomy (NCBI): domain Eukaryota; kingdom Metazoa; phylum Rotifera; class Eurotatoria; order Philodinida; family Philodinidae; genus Rotaria; species Rotaria socialis. Next base: position 88,664 of record CAJNYU010003387.1, on the reverse strand, counting down.
GGACCATTTCCTTCAACTGATCATGTACTGCGTGTTTCTTTTTTTTCCAAGTACTTAGCCACAATATTACGAAATATGGGCAATAATTTTAACAGTAAATTATCATTGTTGCATACATCTTTATCATTATCTAATAATAGTTTGCATGTCATATGAAAGCTTTCTTCAATAAGCACTTCGATTACACACCAAAGTTCATCTAACTTTTTGCATATGAACCGTTTCAACACTGGATGTGGTAGAAAACTTTGTAATTGCTCACCAAAGCATGCTAACATGGTTTTGTGAACTCTTGAACGATATGATGATGAAAACATATCCTTACTTTGTTTTTCTATGATATCTTGAACTTTTTTGAAGTTGCAAGCTAACTTGTTAAGCATACTATTGTGCTGATCATCATTCGAACTCTTAAAGCGCTCTTGAATGACATTTTCTATATAGCAATCAGTCAATTCAAAATATTTAGCTCATCTAGTAGAGCTCGATTGTAGATCTGGGGAAACTTTGATAATTGCTCACAAATATCTTTCAACTTGTTCTGCACATCCGCTCGCATTTTTGGAAATGTTTTTTTGGCACGATCAGAATATAAATCAGCTAAACGATTAATGAGCGCATCAATGCCAAGACAGTGGCTAGTAACACTTGACGCATGATGTTGATTAAAGAATTCTTTTTCACGGTTACGCGCATCTTCTAGTGAAATATTTTCATCGGTACTACGATTACGGACAACAATAAAGCCTAATGTTAAATGAAGCACGTCTGGTCGATCCATTAACAATTGCTGTATCAACGTATCATTGTTTGCACCAAGATCAGATTTTGTTATAACACCAATCGTTCGTTCTCCTTCAGGATCGATTTCACGTGCTATTGTAAATGATTCAACCGTTCCAATATCAACATTAGCAGGAGAGACACGCAAAATAATGCTATCTTCTTGACGGATAAAATCACGAATTAAATCTGTCGTTTACTTGTGAATACCTTTTCGCTGGTCATCGATAGGATTGCGTGCGATACTGGGCAAATCGACTACAGTCAAATCTTGTACACTAGGATCATCCACTTGTATTTCAATCGAATTTTTAACAATATTTCTATTATTACCAGCCACATTTTTCGTTTCTTCTTCAATGTATTTCAGTATGTTGGCATTTTTTTCGTCGAGTACAGTTTTGTTATTCCCGTCCAAACAATACGATCCTCTTATGTTAGATTTACGTAATCTTAATACTAATGGACATCTAGTAACAATACCGGAGCCTTTCGGAAGTTCAACTAATGATAACGATTCGATCAGTGTTGATTTACCACTTGACTGATCGCCAACGACAACAATACTAGGAAAGATAATGCCCTCATCGTTTGATGACAATAGCGATCGAGCTTGATCAATTTTGTCCATCAATGGACGAATTTTTTCATCATAAGTATGAACAAATGTATCCATCGTTTTCTCGATTTGTACAAAATTCTGCAGAGACAAAGAGAACTAACTAAAATCATTGATATTTCAAGTTGGATAGGGTATGAATATGCTTATGCTATTTTATTTTTATATGACTAAGATCATCACTCCCTTGAACACTTACAAAACTCAAAATGAGTATGAAAATTGTTTGTTAAATAATGTATTTAATTATCTAGATTTCATGACATAATCACAAAAGAAATAATCTCGTGAGGATATGAAAATTGTAAATTGGGACAGGGTACATATTAAATAAGATTTAACCACGTTACAATCTTACGATTCTTCATCTAACAGAATGGTGCTAGAAGTTGTGGGATATAGAATGGAATGTAGCAATTATGCTTTTTATGGTCCTATCTAGGGGTGGCACTTTAACTTTACTTTAAACTTCAATTGAAGTGATTTACTTTAACTTTATTTTTTAAAGTTAAAGTGAATTTTCTCGTTTACGTTTATAACTACCTGGACCAACTGATTGATACTCGTTCGAGCCTCTGCAACTTGCGTAACGTATAAGATGCAAAAAAATGAAGCGATGAAGTAGTGTCAGATGACTTTAAACAACTTTAAACTTTAAGATTAAAGTATAAAGTTGTTTTAGATTGCTTTATTTTTCATTTATTCTGTCGGCATACGGGTTGCAGAAGGTCTAATGAGTATCAATCAATCAATCAATCAATCCAGTCAGTTGAATGCATAGAAAAGAAAGTCAACTTTAACTTTAAAAAATAAAGTTAGAGTAAATCACTTTAATTAAAGTTTAAAGTTAAAATAAAAATACTTTAACTTTAATACTTTTCTTAAAGTGTTTTAAAGTTAAAGTGTCACCCCTAGTCGTATCAGTTTATTCTAGAGAAAATATGTGCAGACAATTTGAATATAATCTATATCCAGCCTCGCTCTTCCAGATGGATTTGTTCAATCGAATAGTGTTTGTATAAAACTGGAGTCTATATTTTAGGTGTTGCTTTTTTACTATTTTCATCATTGTGAATAGTTCCAATGTATATGAATATTAATTGAACTTTAAGCTACTTACCATAATCCGTTGACAACTAGTGTAGCACAACTGCAGCCACTTAAATATGACTCATATGAATAATTCTATTCAGTATCTATTTGAACGTGAAAACATGCGTGTGGCTGTCTGTGAATAATTCTTCTAAAGGGGACGCAGAATCTGACCGGCTCTTTCTTTGTTTGATTGAAAGTGGCACACAGTGAAACAGTGCTGCCACCTTTCAAAGTCCAAAAAGCAGGAAAAAACCAGAAAGTATGTTTGTGATATAAAGTTATTTCTAAACTTTGTTCCAGTGCACTAATTAAAAATTTTCACATCAAACTTTGATCTTTGTTTATGCATTTTAGTGCATGATAAGATGGAATTTAAACGCATTTTTAATTCAGGGCGTGGGTGTGGATAAAGACAAGACGAAATCCCACACCCACAAGAAAAGAAAGTGGATTGATTACTACTATCAACGAAATCAACAGAAAGCAAGGAAAACACTTGAAATCAAGAAATCACGAAATCAGTTTGTTCCCCCTTGGGAAAAATCAATTCCGAACACCCCGACGGATTACCGGGTGTCCGGGACACGAGTACAAAATGTCTTTGCCCGCTCTCTAGTAATATTACCTAATTGATAGATCCAATAAACTTCAAATGTTAAAAAGGTTTTATTATCTTATTTTTGAACAAAATATAAATATGATCTCACTACACTGAATATAGTAAATAAACTGATTAATAAAGAAAAGTGTTCTTTTTAAATATTCTTTTGATTGTTTATTAAATGTATGAAAAAAGACATGAAAGCAACAAAAAAAGGGAACTATCATTTGGACCTAGAGATGGTTATTGGATCATTGTTAGCATATTATGATCAGCGGTATGACCTTTTATCGATCTGCAATTTGGTGGTAAATTATGACAATGTCCACAAAGATCAAAATTTGGACATTGGAGACAATGGTAACGAATACCATCATTTATAAATTTACCACATCCATCACAATATGTATCTTGGTATATAGAGTTCGAAGAACCCCTGCGATTGGAAGGCGATTGCTGTCGTTGTTGTGTTTCGTGAGGATGTTTTTTACTGTTGCGATGTTTGACAATTTTATGATACGTATACTTACCTACTGTGCCAGCTGCAATTTTTACCAATGCGAAACCTACGAACAGAGCTATCTGATGCGACATGATTCTACCGAAATAATGAATAAATTAGCGCTTTTTTGGAAGGATCGTCAATACTTTTTGCCTTCTTATAAATAAGAAATAATATGGGATTGTTTGTAATACAGATGTCCACTTAGTTCTGAACGGCTCCAGAAATTTCTAATACGAATGAAAAAAATAGAATTTTTTTGTGTGTATATACACCTTGGCCATTTTGTCGTGTATGAATCATTTCCCCTTTGGCTATGTTTCTCTTCCATATTCACTGCGTAGATCACGACGAAAGGGAAAACCCAAGCATGTACAAAAAATAAAGGCAAAATGAAATAGTAGTCATCTTCAGCAAGATAAAATCGAATGTCATCATATAACATCATCAAATTTAATTGGAAATAATATGCATATTCCCCCGCCTACATGGAAGTAGGGGTGTCAATTTGTATTTACTTTTCATTTAATTTACGCTTAAATTAAACTGCCAATAATTTATATTTATTTCAAATATAAATTTTTTTTTTCTTGTCATTGAATAAATATAAATTAAATTAAATTAAATGGTAGTATGTTTTTTTGTGACACAAAATCTTAGAAATGTATTCTATTTTATACATCATATTGTATAAATCATATGTTATACAATATGTGCATTCAAAACGATAGTCCCTAAGAAGAATGTTAGTTTGGTTTTCCATTCCTATGGAAACAACGACCACTCGAAGGCCTTTCTTCAAATGCTTTTAGTTCAATCACAAGAAAAAGTTGTTGTATTCATGTAAAATATTTGACATTACGTGCTTGGTTGCTCCGAAATTGACAAAGAAGATTTGGAAAAATCATGTTGGGTCTTCTGTAATTTCTTGACTGCTTTTGATGAAAACTTGCGTGAGTGTGCCAGGTATAAAAATGATAATCGGAGAAAGTCTGACGTTGTCATATAGGGATATTTGATTATTTAATGTATCTTTTTGAGCGATGCCAATTTTCTTCAAATAGTGTGAGGAAATTCTATGGGCTTATTTCTACCGAATTAGTACAGTTTCGCCGATTCCAACTTCGCTGAAGAAAAATCGTGACCGAAAAATATCGAATCAAATTTGATCCGTTCTAGATATAGAATTTTATTCTAACTAACTACTTTAATAGTGACTTGATTAATTAACCCCATCTGACTTGGTAACCATCTGAGTTGGTAACCCACACCCACATCCCATCATGAATTAGTCGGTACATTATTTAAGAAATTCAAAAAGGAGTATGTACCAAAATATTTACAACAATCGGTAAAAATTGGAACCATGATTGACAATGTTATTAAGCCATTGGAAGACGCCGAACTACAAACATCTGTATTCGCCTATTCAGATCATCCTCAGTTTATTACATACGTTCAAGTGTGTATCTGGATAACATATCATATAGATGCAACGCCTCTAAAAGTAAAACTGAATGTTCTTGTTACTGATAATATCGGAAAAATTCAAACACAACTCAAACGACTCGACAAACACAAAAGCATAGCATTAAGAGCATGTGCATTAAATAACGACTCTCAAACGAATCAAGAACGTTGGAAAGAAGGTCGAATATTAACGGCGAATGATACTATATTATCATGCAAGCTGTATCAAGATAATTCTATCATTATGGTGAAACTGTCAAGTGACAAAGTAAATGAGAACTTCATTTTCTTATTTCACATAAGTTTTCTATTTTCTCTACAGGACGATGAAACATCATTGAGTACTCGACTTTTTGCGAAATTTCTTTCCGGAAAAACGATTACCTTAATAGTCGATCAATCCACGACTGTACTTCATATCAAGCAACTGATTCAAGATATCGAAGGTACTCCGATTGATCAGCAACGTATTGTATTTGCTGGAAAACAATTAGCAGACGATCGAACGATTTCCGATTGTAACATACAAAACGAGTCTACACTTCATGCGGTATTACGTTACGTAGGTGGAATGTATCACTTTACAAGTGGCCGACAAGATTTTAAGAATTTATCATACACAAGAGCTGAAGCAATAAAAAAAGTTCTTGCATTTGACTTTAATCACATGACACATTCGGAACTTCTGTCATCAGCCGAATTACAAAATTCTGTTTTACAAGGTCGAGGTGCTCTTTCGATTTTATTTAATGAATGTGAAGACATAAATGTACCTAAGGATATTCCAAATTTAAAAACTATCGTATTATCAAATGTTGAAGATAAGGAAGATGCTTCCGATAGCGAAGATGATGATGGTGACAGTTCGAATGACCAATGACAATCAACTGATACAAAGCAATTCCGAATATTTAGATTATTAGAACGTGATGTACTTAAAGATTTACTTATTCAAGAAGAACAAATAAGACTTAGTCAAGAAACTCAACAATTATTGGCAAGTATTTAAGATCGAAAAGACATCGATTGGATGGATATTGTAGCTGATTTACAAACGGAATTAATTAAAAAAGCCATTGGTGAAGATGCAACACAAGATGAAATCCAGTATGGCTTACAGTAGGCGTTCTATCCCGTATATTATACTAACGTGCGTTAATTTTGTTGTTTTTTTTAGTATATTCCGGAGTGCTCATCAATTATATGGATGTGATCCTGAATTTCATAATTTATCCCTTTATGTTCAACATAATCGTGCAAAACAAGGAAATCTTAAAGTCGGTGATCAAGCTGTTGATGTTCGATTATTGAATATAAATGGTGAATTTGTTTCATTATTATCTCATTGTCATCCTAATCGGCCATTATTAATTCTTGCTGATTCATACACATGACCACCATTTTGTGGTCTTGTGCCACAACTCAATCAACTAATAGACTTTTATTAAGCTCGTGCTGATATGATTACTGTTTACATTGAAGAAGGTCATGTAGTTTATGAATGGTAAGTTGTATAATTTACATTCGTGATTATTATGCAGTGTATTATTTTAGACCAATAGGTAGTCGAATATGTTATTTTCAACCAAAATATGATGATGATCGAATTCGTATTGCCGATGATTTTATCAGAGCAACAGAATATCGAATTCCATTGCTCATTGATCTCGTATCAGAAAAGAATCCATTTAGTCAAGTGTATTCTCCTTGGCCAATTCGAGTTTATATTATTGATCAAATGAAAAAGTTGAGTTACGTACATTGCTCAACCAATCCAAGGTTCATTTCCATTAGAATTCCTTCGAAATGCATTGGATGAAGCTATTCAAAGATGTCAATAACATGTCTTTTTTGTTTTGTTTTATGAAATGATGATAATAATGTTTTTGTGATCTATGAAAATTGTAAGACATGATATTTTTCGCGCGCAGCATAATTTCTGTGCAGACAAAAATTTGATAAATACTATATAATTGTTTCTTTATCACAATCATATATCATTAATCGTCAATTTCAAAATATGTTTATAGCTTTTTTTTTTAATCGTGATAAATCTAGCTAAATATTGTGAAACATTGAAATCTAACATTGGTAATTGAATAAGGATTGATCAATAGTTGAAATTGCTTTTATATTCAAAGATATTTTCATTCTAGCGTATAAAGAATCATGCGTACATCTATAGTATTAGATAGAAATCTTCCTAAACAATGTTAATTCCAATAATTGCAATTGATACATCCCTGTTAACATTAGCACTCATAAATATATTCTTAAACTTTATTCTTGACATAGCAAGAATAGATGTAGGGTATCTTCGGTCTGGATTCGCCTATAGGTTAGACCAAACGATGAGAATGGTATAGTAAAGAAGAACCCGACGACCTCTATTGAATGCAGGTGCTTTCACTTCCCCCATAATTTATACCACTGTGTAGGTGTGACCGAAATGCCACAGAAAGCATCCGCAGGTGTTCATCTATTCATCACTAGTCTTGATGACACCAACACCGGTGTCTGCGCGCATCTACACTAACATTGACCCACACCTAGCAATGCCACCGTGTTATTGATTTTCTGGGTCCACCACTGCTACAGTCGATATATCATTCTTAACAAGTCAAAGAGAGAACTGATGCTAATTAGTCGTACAAAAGGATTGAACCTATCAGATTTACAACAGTTATTTTTCAGAGAAACTAAAACTGTTACAATCCTAGTCACAGAAATAGATAAAAATAATAGAAGTGTGAATGATGTATACAAATAGTCATAGGAAGGCACATCAATACTTGTATAGAACTCATGCGAATTACAAAAAGCAAATCTTTTTTACAGCTAGCAGAAAGTATAGTTGTAGGTATCCTACACATACGTATAAGGGAGTAAAACTGCATATTTAATAAAGGGAAAGCAGGTGATTTCAATTATTCCTACATCAGACTAAAATCATCTAAAATCAACTGAGTTTTTGTGAGTTATAGTGAGCTTGGTTGACTATCTTTGATAATCTATAATTTTCAACAATTTCCACATGTTTTCGGGGACTTCTCATTTTTGTAAACTCTTATTATTCTTAACTCAGTCTAACTCAAAAGCATCACAGAAACTCATAAATCACCTTTCTCTTGATATTTAGCAATGCGTTTAATCGTGTATCCGTTTTGGAATGGATCAGGCGTGTCCATATGGCAGGGTTACCCTGTGGGTTCCTCTGAAATGGACTAATATGCTGACCTCTATTTTCAATACATGAATTGACTACATATTCACTTTTTCTATTCTTTTATTTCTATATGCTATCAGACAAAGGGAACCATTGTTTCGTTTCGTCTACTCAATTAGTCGGCACATATGTATATATATATAGGTCATCGTATTGAGCGTAATATCATCATTTTCAACAAAACGCGTATCCCAATTGAATTTATAACTCAATACTATTTGGAAAGCAGCAAGCATGTCATCAACACATTACCATTTTCATATAACATTCAAGGTAGAAGTTGCACATTTATGAAATTTTTTTCGCTTCATTTCCCATTCGAATTGATTTATATCATAGATGGTTCTATAGATATATTAAGAAATCTATAAAAACAATGCTTTTTTGCATGAAAACAAGACATATGCTACATAACACTTTGTAATTAGAAACTAATGAGTAGTAATAATCATGCTTAAAGAAACTCGAACGTATAGAAAGTCGTGTGATTTTGTCGCTATATAAAACCAAATGTATCAAAAAATTTATCATCAGTATCTATAAGACCTGAGACAAAACTTCTTGAACTGCCTAGAAACTATCTACAGTATCATAATAATAATTCAGAAGATCGAGAATTGACTATTCATTTTTTTCGTAGCTCTATCACTCATACTAGGTAGAGTGATACTCTTTTTGTTCAACAGATGACATTAGAAGGTGAAGTTAACAAAATACAAAGAATAAATATGATCAAAAAACAAATGTGGTATAACAATATGGCAAGTTATGCCTAAATTTTCTTTACAAATGCATCCTAATTAGACCAGTTATGATTCGGCATAAACAACTACCTCAATCGATTTGTTTTAGTCATTATGTGATGAATCATCGACATTATCTAGTAGATCGTAATCGTATAGATATCATCTTATGTCTCCGTCGAGACGGGGAAACGACATATTATAATTTTGGAAGGTTATATAAAAGATGGAATGCGCATCTCATTGGTTCGAAATTTCTATTAATCGTTTTCTTTCGTATTCGTTATTCTGTACGTTTTATTTTATCCGATCGTCTACTGTAGATTAAGTATATGTGACCATTATTATAAAAGTCTTTTTCACATTTCAGATGCCCATTACATTCTTACGCTGCGCATCATGGTGCTGTGATGATTATTCAACAAATTCAAAAACTCGAGATCGAATTCAAAATCAAAGAATTGTAACAGTTGAACCAAAACCACAACAAGTTGAATTAGTCAAGGTAAAAATATTATTCAACAAATATTGTGTATATATTTTTTTCTTGTTTGTTGACAGGCATCATCGAATTCGCTTTCGTCAGTGTCGACTTCATCCACACAAGTATAATTTTATGTTTAGTCAATAGAAAAAGATTTTTTATTCTCATGTTAATTTTAGGTTGGTGTACCACCAAGTTCGGCACATTCGCATTCACCATCTCGATCAATAGAATCCTCAATTAACGATGAATTTGATAATGAAAATTCAAATAACGTTATATCGAACTATCGTAGTGCATTTGCTGAAATTCGACGAATACAAATGTCACATGTTTGAACGTCATAATGCTATATCAGATTTTACTTGTGCCAATTCAATCTTAAGTTAAAATAGCTACAAATGCTCGTTATGATACATCAGCATTGTTTCGAATAAATAATTGATTTAGCGTATGCATGTACGACCACTACTAATACTTGTATATTCTTACTATTGTAACTTATTTTTTGATGAAAAATAAAATTTACTTTCTATTGAATGGGTTCTCAATAGAATGTCTATGTTAAATTAAAAAGTAAAAAGTAAAATGATTTTATTTGGAGACCAATAAAGATAATAATAACATGTAATATAAACTGTTAGTTAGATTCATTGCAAAAGAAAGGATTGATAAAACACAAAGTAAACGTTCGAAAAACATATTATTAGATTATCTTATGTACTAACAGTAATAGTAAATCGATTAATCAATAATTTTAATTTGAAAATGTTTATAAAACGTCTACTATGATCTTCGTACGAGATGCTTATCTTAGTAAAGATGGTTGTCTATCAAAGAAGAATCAATTCTTGTGTATTTTATTATATCAGCATCAATGTTTTGTTTTGTTTTGTTTTGTTATTTCCAGTACGTTGTAGAGATATATTTAGATGACGAATTGAGAAGATCGACACTGAAAACTTTTTAATATCTGAAAAGAAAGGATTGGAAACTTTTGATAGACTGCAGCCACGTATGTTTTCTAGCAGTGCCTGATCCCCAAGTGAGCAAAAGACTGGTTAAATGACTAGTCTTTTTNCTCCTCATTAAGCTGACTAGACAAGACGGGTATGCAAGACATTTCAGACTAGACTAGACGGATCCTGCGGACATTTCTGACTAGTCATGTCGGCAGTCTTCCTTCATTTTTTGCTTACTTGGGGATCCAAACCGTTAAATCTGTTTTGAAAAATTTCCTCTATACGCGCTGGTTAAGTTGATGACTCAGGATTCTATCTTTTGAAATATGCTCACTGGTTTAATCAACAGTATCCAATGGCTGTCAAATAGGAATTCCTCACGAGTGGAGGAATTGCCAGTGCCACTAATAATTCTTAGGGAAAATATGAATCAACCATTGACATCGTCATGGGCGAATTAGCTTTCGTCTCACCTCTTACGAACACCGGTAAATGTTACCGGGTGTTCGGAAATGAATTTTATTCGTAAAAATTTATGATGGAAGTTCGTACAATTGTTTGTTTATCACAATAGTATATCATTAATCGTCAATTTCAAAATATGCTTATTCTAGCGTACAGAGAATCCTATATGCATTTATGCTACTACACAGAAATGTTTCCAAGCAATGCCGATTCCAAAAATTACAATTGATCCATCTTTGTGAACAGTCATCAATATATTCCTAACTTCATTCTTGACAAACCAAGAATAATTCCTTATCTTTCTTTTTCGTTTTATTCGTTAAATCTATTCGTTGGCATGATTCACAGGTATTACTTGTTTTCATATTTATTATTATCATCGATCAAGTGGGTTTGTTTTCTCATCATTGCTGACTTTTATTCAATGAATTAACAGATGGATTCATATATGAAAGAAAGAAAACGTTGAATATGAGTTTTTCGTGTTTATATTATGTCATATTTTTTTTGTATTAATCTGTAATTTAAAAAAAAACAATAAGAACATTTTGTTTTGTTTTTTAAAAGGTTCTTTGTACATACATATTTACCATTGAAATGGATGCACTTAAGTTGAAGGATGTGAAAATCTTGATGTGTGTTGTGGATCTCGAATATCGCGACATTCATATCCATATTTGCATGGAATTAATTTATCTTTTGGTGCCGTGACAATATATGAATTTCCTGATGTGGTTGTTTCTGAATAGATTAAAAATTGGTCTAATTAGGATGCATTTGTAAAGAAAATTTAGGCATAACTTGCCATATTGTTATACCACATTTGTTTTTTGATCATATTTATTCTTTGTATTTTGTTAACTTCACCTTCTAATGTCATCTGTTGAACAAAAAGAGTATCACTCTACCTAGTATGAGTGATAGAGCTACGAAAAAAATGAATAGTCAATTCTCGATCTTCTGAATTATTATTATGATACTGTAGATAGTTTCTANCCCCCCCCCCCCCCCCCCCCGCATGTTCTCCATAACCAAATGCGCATGATACCCGCAGTAACTCTGATAACCATTCCACAGAAAACCACGCTTATCTGCGACCGCTTTTCAATTTCAGCGTCTCCAGAGGTGATTGGTCAACCCCTGACAATTTGGGACTCAACCATTCTGAACAACTCATACCAAAGTGACTTCGATCTTAATGCCCATCTCACACCCTCATCCCGTTGGCCTAAAATACCCTATATCGCTGACGAATTTCGCGCCATCTACAGCTTTATTTCTAACACTTCAACCTCTATTCCCATGCCTGCACTACGAGACATACACCGTCATCTGTTTGGCATTTTCTCAACGATACTTCTCATTCTAACTTTATTTCTACTCCTTGTCTTCATCTACTGTCACTTCTCTCGCCGTTCACCACTGCCCACCGTTCATTTTCAAGATCACCCACTTAATGCCTCGATCGTTACCTAACATATGCTTTCCGTCCGAACCCTTTCCAATTAGTCTTAGTTCTCCTCTTCTCCCACAGACGCTCAGGAGAGCGTCTAAGTTTCACCCGGAAGTGTAACGATCTACTCTAGAAGTTACAAACCCTCGAATGAAATAAACCTCAAAGGCACCATCTTGTTAGTTTCTCATCCATACTCTTATCTATTTCTCTTTCTATTTTTCGCTACGCAAGAGTACTAGGGATTTTGTCCTTGGCTCGCGCTTAGTGCCAGATTGAGTACGCAACATCACCGTTGTAATATTTATCCCCACCATCGGGTTGGTGGACTTTAGCATAGCACCAATACGTACTCCTTATCTTATACACTTTCTTGCTTTTTCTGTTATTGCGTTTACAGTATTTCTCAAGGTCTTTAAATGCTAGAAAATAGTATATAAGGAACGAGAGAAATCCAGGAGTATACGATTTTTTGATATTGAGATAAAATATACACTCAGCACCAAACATAACAACATCCATAACATCAGAAATCGTTACATTCGAACCATTATAGGTTCCGATTCCCATTTGCACATACCTAGTACAATGGAAAACTCCATACCACGGTATCAAGACGTGTCTATACCCGCATCTACCCATCACCCTACATCTCCATACCAACGTATCACGACATCTCTACACTGCCTCATCCACGTGGCTCCATACCTGCCTGATTCCACCTTTGCTTGGTTCTGCATCTGTCTGGTTCCATATGTTCGTGTTTTCACATCTGCCTGGTTCCATATGCTCGTGGTTCCACATCTCCACATGATTTCATCATCTCCACATCTCCACAACTCCACATCTCCACGTCTCCACATCGGCATACCACGACATCTTCACTGGTTTATGCATTCGTGTCGCTTCATATGCACATCAGCGGAAGACGACGTCTCGATGCCTCCGTGTCTCTCTATCTCCGCATCGCCATAGGACGACATCTTTACATCTGCTTGGGTTTATATCATCACATATTTTTCAGGTGAAAATCCTGTAATTGAAACAAGAGAATCGTATAAATAAATAGGAATTAATGATGGCTTGAGTTGCTGCTAAAGCGCTGGTAAAAATTGTTGTTATTTCTGTTTCGTAGCAGTTTCAAGTCTACCACATGAGATAATTATCTCTTTGCGTTTGTCTTTTTTCTCAGAATCCTTTGATGTTTTTTTGTTTGTAGAAATTTTTAGTATGAGTACAAGTAACGCGTTAGCTGATTTTTATTCGAAGAAATACAGAAATTTTTACTACAGTGATATATGTACAAATTATCTAAATTATGATTATATTCAAAGTTCGTATGGATATTCTTCAGATGAAACACTTTGTCTGCGAAGCTGGTTCTCAGGTTGTGGTTGCACGATGATGGATGTTGGTGGTGGTGGTGGTGGTGCGGGTGCGGGCGGTACGGTTTGTTGTTGTTGTCTCTCACGCCACACACGTCTGAATTCATCGAATAATGGTATACCGTCCACAGTGTGGATTTTATTTTCTGGTGAAGGAGTTTTGGGTTTTGGGTTGTAAAAGTGCTCGCTTGGTTCTAAATGGTATACTGAAAAGAATAAAAAAATTAGTTTTCTTGTAAATTATATAAGTTTTTTCAGAAAGTCATATTACCTAATACGCATATAATAGCACGTTCTTGCCAAAACTCAAAATCATCTCTTTCTCCCTTTGTACGCGGATTGAGTAATGGTTGAGCGTCGGCGTGATTAAGAAAAACTATAGCAGGCTTATTCACTACAATTTTCCTATTCTTGCAGTATTTATCACTGACCTAATGTGTATTAAGATATATAGAAAGATACGAAGAAACATGTTATAATATTTGTTAAGAATCTGTTTACTTATGCAAACTTCTAATTGACCTGTTAATAGATCCTTTTTCGATGGATACCCTTTTTTGTCAAATGAACGCCATGGTATGTCATCAAAAATCATACATGATGCATCATTATCCCAGTAAAAGATTGACCATACACCACGATAATAGTTGGGGATGCCAGGTAAACTAAGTGCAAAGCTTGTTTTTCCTGAAAATATGAAACAAATTTTTAATGAATGAATAAAGTGTCGTGCGTTAGAGTGTGCATTTCTTTAACTAGTTCTACATACTTGTACCTGTTTTGCCTATTAAAATAAGACATTGAGGTCGGTGAGGTGGCTTTCTAGTAAACTCCTTCACCAAATATTTATTCATGTCATTAGCTATTATGTTTTATAAGAGTAGAGGAAAAGTAGAAAGTATAAGAAAAACAAGAGAAATAATATTTCTTACCCAGGTTGGGTGTGACATCCGGGAATGAATCTGGCCAACAGTAATTTTTGACTCGGGCAATACTTCTTAGTTCTTCGACTTTATTTTGATCGTAGTATATTTCAAGATTTGTCCGCATTCTTTTCGTACATAGAGAAAAATAAATCAAATTAACATTAAACTTGATATATATGAGTACATATATATTTTAGCAAATTGGTAACAATTTGTGTTTTTATATACATATGTACTTACCCTCTTAAACGAGTTAAACTTTCACGCGGTACTTTCTCAACGAGCATTTTTAATGCAACAGGAACGCTTTTCTTGCTTAATTTGAAAGCTTCTGCCGCAATATCATCCGTAAGACAGGCGCCTTTTTCTATCAAAATAATTAAAAAGTATGATCGTATGTAAAAGGTAGTTACATTCTTACTTGTTGTTGGTGAATTTGGCCACAACTTGAAGCCCTTTTTATCGGATCCCTTGTAAAGTCCATGTTCAATACAACTGAATCCTAAGTAAATAAAAAATAATGGTTTACATTTTTGTGTTTAATTTTAGAATGTGTTTAGATATGAACTATATAACGGATGTTAATCAAACCTTGTTTCATATATTCGTTCCATGCGTTTGCATGTTTTGTCACATGATATTCACATTGACAATCTAAATGAAAGAAGAAAACAATGCGTCAAAGTAAAGCTATCTTGACTAAGTAGATATAATATAAAACTAAAATACTTACTCAGAAATCTATCCATGAATTGTGCATTAACAGCTGGCTTGCCATGAAATACGACTTGAATATGTATGCGAGGCATAGTGTCCTTTGTAACAATTTCTCTTGCCACGCATACGTAGCGGACAGGTATTTTCTTCACCTCGAGATGCTGAAGTACGTGCTTGTAAGTTTCTTCCTCTAAATAAAAACAATTTAAAAGAAAAGTTATTATATAAACTCATATAGAAACAAAATTAGTTGTTAAGGATCTTACTTGTTCAATCAGAGAAACTCGAGATAGCCAGCTTTCTGCTATACAATCGATTGTTCTTTCGAGATACGCGAATAGTTGGATCAGATTCGCAAAATGGAATGTACTCCGCAGGCAAACGAAATTCTTTAAGTGAGGCAATAGCCTTTGCACCTAAAATAATTCAGAAGCAGGAACACATGAAAATCTGAATACGACAGATTTAATATCACTTACCTAATTCACCAAATTCAAGAAATGGTTTATCGTGTTCATCCACAAGGCCATGGCGTTCAGTTGGCGGATATGGTCGACTAGGCGTGCTGATTTCACTAGTAATAGTAGTGGTAGTAACACTGCTACTATAACTAGTATCATTTGATGTATTGTAACCGTTTGCAGTGGAAGCTGCAACGTAATCCGGGTCCAAGAAAAAATCTAAAATCATAAAATTCAATATACAAATATGAAAATCTAAACAAAAACTATTCGTACCTGAATCAGAGTCAGATGAAGACTCAGCTTCCATAATTGATTGAGTATGATCAGTTGTATTTGATGCCATTTCTAATGATATTTCGGTATATGATATACCGAACGTGTAATTGAATGTTTGAATTTGTATGAGAAACAGTGTGTAATGAATGTACAGAATTCATTCACAACCCTTTATATATGCTACCGGACACAAAGACACAATGACACAAAGCGTCAAAGAAATAAACCAACCACAGAAAAGAAGCACCCTAGCGCCACAACAGCGTCAACATCAAGTAGCGTCCTCTTTTCTATAACCATTCAAAGCGTCCCCATATAAAACACAACTTCGCAGAAAACCTACCAAAAACCTGGAAAACCATCATCCGTTCAACCCCAGACAAACCCAGTCGACAAACCTCTTTCATAACAGGCACGTCGGAACACTCGTGAAGGGTGTGGGTATGTATAGCTACCACAATACCAGATATTTCGATTTTGCTGAAATAAATTACAGTTTAGGTGTTGTACTGCGCTCATACCAGAATAACACGCTATATTACACTCAATCCACGATAAAGCAACCAACAAACGATGCCACATTGTCATACTCAACGACCCAACTGAATTTCCCATCCGATTTATCTGGAAACATATCAATAATCACCAGAGCACTCAATACACACAAGCAAAAATAACCATAAACCGTCCATAAATTAAACCAAACACAAAAATATTGTGACTAGAATATTCTACCACATACGCCAAAAACATACTGCATCGATTCTATCGAAGAAAGTCGCAGCAAAACGCCAACACTGTTAAAGAACAATCAAAATATTACGGAATCCTACCTAACAGAGCCTGATAAATACAATAATAAACAGCCCATAACTCCTCAATGCCAGCAGCTTTCTGAGGATTTCCCAATTCGTTCCCCCAACTTTCCATTCTCTATAAGTCTACGTTCGAATAACCCCGAAAAACCTTAAGCTGACAAAGGCCAAGTGGGTACATTAAAAAAAAAGTCTTTTGTGCTGTTCAGTGAAAAATGATTGAAAATTTTTGTTAAGGATGTATTTGGATAGGAAACTGTTGTCTCTATAACTTTGCTGTTCGAATGAAAATTCTTGCGATAAGAGAAAAAAGATATGGAAATCTTGAGGATCTTGATAGGGTGCTTGAGGTTTCGGACCATTATTTCAAAACTTTTGCATTAAACCAGTTGAGATATTGATGGCATATGATTCTATGCACTTTTATCTTTCGAATGATGTCTCGATATGCACAGCAGGGTGTGGGTGTGGGTGTTAGTTATTAATCCACAAGTACATCGCCACCTACACCCACACCCTGTTTTGAAGTGGGTAAAATATATATTTTTGACAATATATATGTAATTCTCAATTGTTTGTCAAATGTATCGTAATTATTATTATTGAAATTGCATAACTCACGAATATCGAAATATTATTTTTTACTATTCCTGAATGAAGACGATAAATCTGTTTAACCTTAAACTCTGAAATTACGATCTTGAAAGTTGAGAAACTTTCAGAAAATTTTCAACTTCACTTTTCTTAGATTGAGATGTGATGAAATTTGTCTTTTTTTCATCCATTCAAACATTTACTGAAGAGGCCACGTTTTAATACCAATTGTATAAAGAAGAGATCCAAAATGAATTTATATCCCCAGTATATAAAAATACAGTCTCAAAAATCTATTCAATCATGCTTTGAAAGCCATTATAATTACAAAGCTTACGAATACAAGTCTAATAGCATGTCTCATCAATTAATATTGAACTCGATATGAAATGTCACGGTAATTATGAAAATTTCGTTCTAATAAGTTTTACTTGATTTTTACCTCTTATGGTCATTTCTATCCTAAGTCACTTCAGGGTAAATCCGGTTCGGGTTCATATCTGAAATATTTTACAGATATAGAGCTTGTTAGGCTCTAATATGTATAGAACGAAAGAGACAAGCAGTGTCACTGATGTTATGTGACAGAACGATGAAAAAGATGACCTTCATGGGAATCGAACCCATACCTTCCGCTATCCGGGCAGATNTCGTTCTTGGGAACGTTCTTCCTAACAAATCTGATGATTATCTTAAAAGCTAATATAAATATTTCATGTATTATCATGTTTCTGCACTCAATTAATGTGAAACTTAAAAATTGAATATCTCTGTCAAAGTGAGCCATCAGCAGCTCATATTTTAAATTTGTTAGTTTCTTAATGAGTGTGATCATTTGCACCCTACGCGGTCGTTCGATTTGCTCATGAGTAGAGACCGTTCAATTGTAAGCCAGATACATACACTCCACACCCACACCGACACCCAAGAAAAGGTGCATAATGTATTTTTCTTTACGATTCTCTTTCTTCGTGTATGCAGATAAGAGTAGTATAGAACAAGACGGCAATAGAGATTGTGGATGAGATTACTCATTCGAATTCTAACCATCGTTATATATATATGCGTAAAAACGAAGGCATTGCAAAGAAAGATACACAGCGTGTTTTGTTTTTGTATAGTATATATGTAAGTGCATCCTTTTTTATTATTTTTGTAAGTTTTGCTTAATGGTCTAATGAAGTAGACATCGTTGAGAAAACACTACCAGTGACAAATTAAGTACTAGCCAGAGACCAATCATTAATTTAACAGATACGGGGTAATTCCTGGATCGAATTTGATATAATTTCATGATATGTGAGCATGTAAAGTGAGCCATGGAGATATCAATAAAATAGTACTGATTTTGTTTTGTTTTGTTTTATTTTTCCTGGAAACTGACACTAAAGCTTTGCTATGAATTTCTGCGATGGGAGGGAAGGAAGAGAATGATGAGTACAAAAAAATGACTAGAATATATGAAGCTGCGTTGTTTACGATTTTTAGTTTATTTTGTTGCCTATCAATTGCAAGTGCTGCAGAAAAGCTAAAATTACGTATGATAATGAAATCAGCGAAATGCTTTGATTCAGAAGACGAAATACACCACAAACTCATAAATACCAATTCGCAACAGTCGTCTATGCCAATAATGGAAATGGAGTCTAAGGCAAACACATCTTTATCATCGTCATTCGTAACAGCAATAACCACAACAACATCCACAATACCATCGGTACAAGAAGACTATCAGAACATTGCTACATACAATGCCATGCAGCAACGTCACATTTTTGATCGTGAAAAAATCAATCTTGAATCACATCAGTTAGTATGGTTAGATCCAACGGTCGATAGAAACCAAGAAAGTGATGCGTTAGCTTCGCTCGAAAACTTAAGAAAAATTGTTGATTATACAAAACTATTTAACAATGTTGAACAATGTCAGCAGTTTATTGAACAAACTAAGGTCACGACTACATTTATAATCACATCTGACGACCTAGGTGAACAGTTGGTATCTAACGTTTACAATCTCAAGAACGTCTATTCGATTTATATTTATAATACGACCAACAATTATCAACAAGAATGGATCTCAAACTATTCAAAGGTAAGAAGCATCGTTCACTGATGTTAGTGAAACGACACATTTAGTTTGATTGGATGTGCACCATAGATCTCCTTTATGAGGTTACACAGTTATTTTGCTTATTTTGCTGAGAGATGGGAAAGTATCATAAAAAAAACACTTTCAAGATGATGCATGATAGAAAGAAATTTTCGTACAAAGATTATGCGTAGTGATTAATTGCGAGAGGATAACGCTGTCTAATTTTCGAATGTACTTGTTTGTTATCGTTCTCCCAGAACTTATATACCTCACCATCATCCCCAACGCATTTGTTCTTCAATTTTCATATAGATTAAGCAAGTATATTCAAACATTGAACAATTATTAAACGAGCTAAAGGATGATGTTGATAAATATTTAAACCATGATAACGAGACGATTTTTGGAAAAATCCGACAAGAAAATACTACCGATGGATTTATGAGTTTATTGGTAGATATCGTTGACATCTTGTGTTATTTACCATATCCAGAAGATTGTCGACGTAAATTTATTGAAACATTAAGAGAGTATTATAATGGTAAAGCAGCAGAACTAGCAGTTCTGAAAAATTTTGAACAAGACTATAGATCGGACAAAGCTATTTGGTGGTATACACGTGACAATTTTGTTCATCGTTTATTAAATCGTGCCTTACGGCAACAGAATATTGAAGTACTGTTTTTATTCGGATTCTTTATACAGGATATATATCAACAATTGAAACATAAACGATCCATTCAGAATTTAGATGGACCATTAATTGTATACCGAGGACAATTTATAAGTCGCGACGAAATCAACAAGATTAAAGAATGTGACTATGATACGGCATCATCAATTGTAAACAATAGTTTCTTCTCAGCGACCACTAATCGTGATTTAGCGTTATTGTTTACAAATCAATCACAACCTGACGATGAGATTCAGTGTGTTTTATTTGAAATTGAAATTGATGCTCGCCTAAAATCTCGTTCTTACGCTGATATTACTGCTTTGAGCAACTTTCCAGATGAATCTGAAATATTATTTATGATCACAACATATTTTGAGATCGAACCCGATGATGTTAAATACGATGACGATAAAAAAATTTGGATAGTTAAACTGAATTTAGCAAATGATGATCATGTAAAAGATGATCGAGAATTTAAAAGTGTAAGCAAGAGAAAAACGCTGAAAAACTGTGTTAGTATATTTGAAGACGTTCTTTACAAGCAGTCATCTGACGTCAGAATTACAATATTCAATGAATTGATTAATTTATATCCATTAGAAAAATGGCTTTTTGATATGAAAGATTATTATCTTGGTCGCTATCCTGAAAAACATATAGAAGAAATCTACGCTTCAGTGTTATCAACTCGTTCTGAAGTATTGACAATGTGGTTTGAATACATCAATGATGCAGAATTAAATTGCTACGTCGATGTTGGTAAAATTTACAAAGGTATTGGTGACTGTTATCCAGATGAATTAGATGATAAAAATGCGGCTACAAAACATTATGATCTAGCTATTGAGTATTTTGAAGCAGCGATTGAACATACTGCGACGGATTATGAAAAGATAGAGATATTCGATCTGTTAAGTGATGTGTACAAAAGCAAGATGGAAATCAGCAATGACGAGAAGGAACAAATACATAATTGTTCACTAGTCATACATCACGTGCAACTAAGTATTGAAAAGTTGTTAGTACATCGTTCATCTGATTATTGCGGTATTGCCAATCGGAGAGAAGAATTAGCTAATTTTCAACAAGCGATATATAAGTATGACGATGCATTAACTAATTATGAAGAAGCGATTAAAGTTTATATGAAACAGTTCGAACCAAATTTATGTTGGATTAAAGCTACTTGTGAGAAAATAATTCGAATCTATTGTAAACATAAAGATGCGTATAACTCAGCACTTGAATACCAGTTAATGAAACACGATTGTACATTGAAAATCAATGCATCAAAACCAAAAGACTATATGTCGGAGATAGTTGCGAGTCATGTCGAATTAGCTGATCTTTATGTAGCACTGCATCAGTACGTTTCAGCTAAAGAACAATTGATGGCAATAATGAAACTATATCAGGAATCTAAGTTATTCAGCAAAAAAGAAATAACAGCTGTTAAAGAAAAATTAGACAATCTGCATAAACAATTAGACCGATGTGACTTAGATGATGAACATTTAACAATACTAAAGAATTTGTATCAAGAAGTCAAAAGCGATTTGCAGAGTATGATAGCGGACGATCGGTCCAGAAATAAAAGTGAACCTTTGCCAGGTTTACAAACCGGTACATTTACTGTTGTACACAGATTCGGCTTGTTCACTGAACTAAAAAAAGTATGATTTTTAAAACAAACTGTTTTTAATAGATTCAAGAAACTTGAAAACAAAAACTAAACTAGACACCGTCGAAAGATTAGAAGATCGGAATAAAAAGGGCGTTACTATGGGTGCAATAACGTCGGGAAATTCGAATGGAAAAGATCGGATGTTTGTAATGTAATTTATCTGGAAATCGTCGGTAAGTCATTCTGATATTCCCAACGCTTACAAAGTCTTTCCATTATTCTTTATCAAATTAAGAATACAAAGGCAGCAATACCACCAATGAATGAAACAATTCAAAGCTTTAAATTTCTAAAGTATCTATAAAAAACTCATTGAAGATAAGCATCGTGTATATTAACAATGGGAAAAAAACGAACAATGATTTTTACAACAAAAGCAAATTCGGAGTGATTGCATTGATCATTTTTATCGTACCTTTTCTGTGCATTGTTTTTTGATAACATAAACAAAATGCTTATTTGAAAACATTGTTTCCTTTGTTTCTAAGAAATTGAGCGTGTGATAAAATGCACTTTTTGCTTGCATTAAACATCGAAACTAAAGTAAATGATATTGCATTTATATCATGTTTCATCTTCGTCGAGCATCTACTGTTAAGGTCTAAGTGAAGATTTGTTTATAGAATAGCACGAGTGTTTCTGTCGCTTGTTAAGTCTAACAGTAGTTCTTCCTTATTTGGTTTTTTAATTAACACTTTGTTGACGTTTATTTGATGACATCTATTTCAATAATTCAGTTTCCTTTACCTCATCTAAGATCAAGACAAATGAGTATATGTAAGAAGCTTTACGCTTCAGGTCTGTTTTTACCGTACAATACGTTTTCTGCTTCACCATTTTTCTGTATTCTCAAAGTTTTATCTCAGTACAAAATTTAGAGTTTATTCATTGTAAGACGAAATAGACAACTATTTATATTGAAAAATAAATAAACTCTATCTACACTGTAATGAAAAACAGTACAATATTAAACTCTACAAAAACGGCTTTTGAGTGTCATAAACCCTCCTTTGCTCAAAAAATAATAAACCCTTTGAATGTAGGAGGGTTTATGAAATTGTCGTGTACCCTAAAAATGGTTTATGGAACTAAGATATATTCAAAAAGGATATATGAAAATTTGAGAAAGGGTTAATGACATTACAAAACCCTCTTGTAAATATTGTACTGTTTTTTTTACAGTGATGCTATTTTCTGTCGCATCACTTGGCACTCTAATACTTTATCAAGACTTATATTGATATCATAATTTAAGAAATAATTTGCAATAGAATAAAACACACTCGAGTATACATCCATTTATTTATACTGTTTTGAACTCGATATCAATGAGACGTAATACAAATCAAATGTGAGTAATCCGTGAGATTCAACTCGCAAAAATATTCAAACTTACTTTTTATAAATATTTTTGTTGAATAATCAAATAAATTATAATATAAAACAAAGAAAATAAATAAAACATCTGTGCTTGAAAACTGATGGATGAGCGACTTTGGATGAATATGGCTGTGATTATATTGTTGTTAAAGACATCTTCATCCACCTCTACCCTTTTGAAATTCTTATAATATAGAAATAATTTCATTCTTTCATTTAAAACCATAGACTATGGCCACCCTTTAAGCATTATTTCTTTCTTGACTCGACAATATCACTGTTTACATCAGAATATTGTGCGCAAGTTGATCAAGAAGAAAATTTAACACCTGTCTTTATTTGTGAATAAAAAAAAGTATCTTTCAACAAAGTGGCATCAACTTCTCAAACATTTGCATTAACAGAAATCTTTGCTAATGTCCGAGTAGGATGTGGTGGCTTGGGTGTGGGTGTGAGACAGTAAAGGACCCACCCATATTCACATCCCACACCCAAAACGTGTTCTAGTATGTAAATAAAACATGGATTGTAGTCAATTGAAGCTAAGTTTGCGTGAATTAAGAATAATACTCCCAACATATGATAGAATAGATGCGTGGGATTTATTTCGATTTTTAATCAATTGTTTGACGAATCTTATTGGATTCGCATTGAATTGACCTTGATTCATTTGTAATTGACGACGATGCTTTGGATTACTGACAAACCCATTCATATCAATCCAACCTTTTTCAAAATGCTTTTTCTTCTTCTTCTGTTCGAGGTTTTGGACATAAGCTTAACAACTGGCAATAGGCTCTTTGTTCTTCAACATTTTCAAAATACAGAGTACCGTTAAAGACAAATAATTGAGCCAACTATTATCAAGACTGGGAAATTTATTTAACGAAGAAGTCGTTAACATTGTATTATTTACTAAAATCGATTGACCTCGTCTAATCCGAGGCAAAATCAGGCGTGCTGTGGTGACAGGTGGTTCGTCGGATTTTTGAATGTAACATAGATGTTTTATACGATCAATCAAATGATTGGCTTCTTGAGCAGAGAGAAAAATTAGATGCTGATTGCGATAAATGATAATCCATCGTGGAGGACGTAGAAATGGATTCAATGATTTTTCTTTAGTTGCAATTACACGTTGAAATTCAGTAGAAACCCAAAAATTGTCAGGCCAGCTGTCTGACTGGCAAATAGTGGAGAAAGTGGTATCGATGAAAGCATATGGTAATCGACGAAATACTGTAGGCAATTCAGGGTTACTATCTAGTAGATATAATAATAAGCTATCACCTGATGAAGTCCTGCTATGGACAGAAACAAACGTTGTCGTGGTTTGACGATCTTCTAAGTAAATGATGGCCCTTAAGCAAGGTCGAAACGATCGTCGTAAGTAGCTTGGAATCATCTTGTCACCTCATCATCAATAAATTCTTCATGAAGAGCTAAACACGATCCATTATAAACCAACTTATCACTGTCTCG
Organism: Rotaria socialis; assembly: GCA_905331475.1. Lineage (NCBI taxonomy): Eukaryota > Metazoa > Rotifera > Eurotatoria > Philodinida > Philodinidae > Rotaria > Rotaria socialis. Next base: position 63,767 of record CAJNYU010003387.1, on the reverse strand, counting down.
TTACAAAAACCGCTTCTATTTTATACTTGTTTTTTGGTTGCTTATGAGATATCTATTAGATCATAATAGATATCTTATATTTTAATGATTGTACTGATTGATTCAAGCATCATTCGTACTACGTTACAGTCACTTAACAATTTTTGTAAGCGAAAATGAAAAAGTTTTCTACCAGTTGTGTTGTGGTTGCTTTAAATCACCCTCACCCTTTTCACGACAATTACGAAAAATCAATTTTCCGTATGTATGACGCATGCGAAATGATTCTAGTAGCGTTATGGAATGTGTCACAGTTATATATCGCTAGTCAACCTTGGCGCAGGAATTTACCCCTCTTACTTCGAAACAAGTATCACATTTACTTTTCATATTAGAGAAATACGATCTTCGAAAAAGAAATTTATGATGTGCATCACAACTCGATGTTGAAAAAACGACTCAGCTTTCAGAAGAAGAACTTCTAAGACGTTCGTAGCTCCGGGAAAACATTTTTATTTTATTTTCTCCTCGGATAATTCCGATAGACGCAACCATGGCGTAGTCACCGAGCAATTGACTTCATCACACGACTCAGCAAAAATACATTGAGCAGTACTCATCTTCAGAAAAACTAACGCGCAATTATAGAAAAAATTGTTGGGTGGATGGCTTCTATTCCTTCTCGTTCATCCGTACCTGTTTATAAAATTGATGAAGTCCAACCCCTCGAGGATTTTCCAGAATCTTTTGATTCTATATGATCTTTTTTCTGTGTAGGCCTAACTTTTTACTCATACAACTTGCTTTTATGATTTTCATTTTTTCTGTTGTTCTTATTTTGTCTCTTCTTCCTTACTTTACTTATATGTACTGATAGGATCTTAGGATCACAGTTCTGTTCCTGCATAAATTTAAAACAAAACCTAACGCGCTTAGCTGTAAATTGATAAATTATTTTTATAACAGTTCGAATTATCGAATAGTTGGCGAATAAGATGGATGTTTTCCAAATAATATTTCAAGTAAAAATCGAGCACTTTTGATGCTTGTATTTTTAAAATTTAAACCGTCAAACACTATAACTGTCTGTCCATCATCTACAAATCAATGATTCTTGCACGAGAGGACACTAGTTGGCGCATCGAAAAATACTCATTCTTCTCTCATGACATGACATCATAGAAAACGTAGCATTTTATGCAGATAAGAATAAAAAAACACGAAGTTTTTAGTTCTAGATATACGCATGAGATCATGATCCGCCTTAGTCTCGCTGATTCACATTTTAGAACCATCTTTATTTTACTAAAGCTTCATTTTTGGTGCAAAAAAAAACTAAAAAAGCAAGTGCTTTCTGTATTGGAGACCGGTCGAGTGGCTAAGAAAGTCAACCTCCTTGTGCATCGATTAGAAACCTTTTGCTGAATCCTGATTATGCCATTTTGTAGAGCATCACAAACTGTCTCTTCTGTGAGAAATTCATTCTGGGTTCACGCGCCATAGCTGAGCAATCATAAATCCAATGTTGACGACAAGCCTTTTTTTTTGCAAAAAAAATCATGACTCTCGGAAAGTATTTGGTTCGGAAATTTTTTGAGTTTATAAAAATGAAGATTGTTGATGTGTGGATTTGTTCAGCTTTCAATGAGCTATCGAATGGTATATGACATTAAATTGTTTAGTGCTCATTTACTTCTTTGCCGTGATCATAATTGTATACGTGTCGATTGACGATATTTTCAAAAAAAGGTCAAAAGTACCTCATAATACTAATCATATCATTTTTTCTATGGATTGAACTTAGAGGCTAAAAATTTAGATCTGGAAGTTTTCAATGATGCTAAACACGATGAAAATATCAAATCAAATAAAAAAAATTGACAAGTGCTTAGATACATGGACCCATACTCGATTTTCTCATGGACGCTCTCTTAAGTATCGTTGGATTTAGTTATCGTGCTCCCTTAAAGACTAATATGAATTTAAATGTAGTAATATGTTATCGAAGGAACATCCACAATAATCAGACATCACTGGGTAGTTGTACTCTTTATTCGCAACAATGAAAGCAATGATTGATAAAAAAAAATGTAGATATATCAATCTAGCCTGATCTTTCAGTGCTTTGTTCTTCAACACCAGGCGATGTGGTTGATTCAGGACATTTCGCAACGAGTTCTGGTGCTTTGTAAACGTATTGTTTATAGCCATTACAATTAGGTACTATAAGCGAGCAGCGTTGTTGAGGCGCTGCATCCTGCATTTGAAGACAATCGTGGTTGATGAAGAAATGGTCACCTTTATTCAGAGGTGCTGTCATGGTTAGACCACCACGTGTACCATTTGGAAGTGTTATATTTGCATACCATAATCCAACAGTCTTATTTCCTATCGAACCATCTCCGAATTGCACCAAAAAAGAACCTATCATCCAGGAAGGAAATGTAGATAATTGTGGACAGGTCGAGTTATCCGCTGAGACGAGTATGAAGAGAGCGTTAAAACACAGCAAAACGATCGTATACTTGTTCATTGTCTAGAAAGATTTGTTAATTTCTAGCATTAAAACGAATTTCACTCGGTTAGAGTCTTACCTGTGAGCTCAGTTATCAGATAACAAAAAGAGACATGTGACAATAACTGATGAGTGAGAATAGATATCCTTTTACTTACATTGGATGCGCAGTAAATTATGTTTACTCTGTGACTAAAATTGACAGAGTCGTATTATATTTGATGCTTAAGAAGTATCGTTGCTTACGTGCATCAAAATAATTGAATGAATAATAAGGGGAAAAGTGCAAAATTCATTGATCACAGAATCAGATACAAGACCAAAATTTTGTCACATTAACGTATTTATTTTTACAATAGATGAACAATTCCTGGAATAATCTGACGAGATTTTGATATTTGACCTTTTAGTTTTCTGACAATCAATGTCAAAATTTAATCAAGTGCATTCAAGTGAATTTAACGCGATATCATGGATCCAATCTGCCTTTACACAAGGAACCTCATTATCTTAAAAACATGATGATTTTGTTAGTGGCGACGAGTTTTTCTTTCCTCCTCTGCAACACATTTGTTTCACAGGCATTTCTTCTTGTCCCTTCGTTCACATAGCTTTCTGTGTCTCGTCATTTCATGTTCTCTTTTCGAGAAAGGATGTTATCTACGATACCATTCTTTCTCCCTTTTCCTTTTTTATATATCTATACGTGTTTGATTCAGTTGCATCTGCCACAAAGGTTTCAGCCTCCACAGGAGTCGGCCCTGAACTTGAGGGTGTGGGTGTTGTTCAGGGCTTCATTCATACGAACACTCACACCCACAGCCACACCCTATGTAAATAATAGTCGCTTTCTTGTCTATTGATTTTGATTTTATGTAGTTTAATATCAATTTATATATTAATTTAATGTGAGCAACAGCTATCGACTTTATATAAAAACTTGATAGCATCTTTACTAATATTCTCAAAGCAAGAGATACTAATGTTAGCAACAAATTCGAGTACTTCGTGTACTCGAATTCGTTACTGACATTACTTACCTTAATACGCTACCTGGATAATCAAACAATAAAGTTAAGTCGCATTGAAACAGACAATACTATATAGAAGATGGCTTCTTAAGAAAATTGACTCAATGGATTATCAACACACTCGCCTTCTAAATTGTGATATTCCATTCTATTAGTTATTACTGAAATAGGTTAGAACAACTAAATGTATGATTATACTCATATTGATCTTATATTTCATATAGAATTAAATTTATTCAAAAGAGATATCGCTAGTACAAATTTTATTGTTAACTCTTATGATCTTGAAGACTGAGGACAAAAAATGAAGCTATGCAAATAAACGAAAAATTTTCAAATTTGTTGTGATCGACGATATTGATTAACAGTAAATTACGATTTGAAATTGTCTCGACTAAAGGATAATGATGACGTGCTTTGAATCACGCAGATTGTGAGAGAAGACGAAAATAGCTCATCGATGTTTTCTGGTCTTTTCATTACAACACAAACTAGCCAATTTGCATATACAATAGAACGGTATATTCTTTACTTTTTATTATTTATGTTTATTTATAAATATAAATTCTAAGAAATTCATATTTTTAACATTTTATTCATATAGTATTCATCGATTATACATAATTTTCATTCAAGCAAGAGTTTCTAGTATGAATGTCACTTATAATTTTTGCACCTAAGAATGGGAACCGAGTGAAGTTTGCAGAAAAATATGAACTAAGAGCGTACAAGTCTTGAAACATGAAATAAAAACGAAAAAACGCTATTTCAGAGAACTTTTTATTTCTGCTACGGAATGTCTTGAGAAAGTGTGTGTGAGTGTTGTTCAGGGCTTCATTCATACGAACACTCACACCCAGAACGTGTATGAATTTACGACGTATAACAAACCCTTTAAAGATATATAAACTTTATCAATCGTTTCATAAACTCTTCAGGGTCAGTATCTGCGACTCACCATGAACCCCGCATTCAACCCTTTTTCGTTTTTTATTCCACACGTTTTTTACAATGATGATCACACACATTTTCGTTCACTACAGGCGTTTCTTTTACTCTGTTCGAAAGCAACCATGCATTTTTCCATCAAAATCACGAAAACCTTTCAAAATTTCGTCTACCAACCTCATATTTGTCAATGGCATTTGCTTTGATAGACTCACCAAATGCACAACCACTTTCTCATCACCCATCGTGATCGCACGAAGTACGTATATTCATAGAGCCTAAGGACTCGGTACCAACATCCAGCGTAGGCGCATAATTCAATAAATCACAAATCATTTCAAGGCCACCTGCAGCTATGATACGAACATTCATACCCCAATCAACAACTGCCGCCACCAAGCGACCAATAACCTTGATCGTTGCCGCTTTTTCGCAGATATTCGTCAGAGTCCCATATGCACTTCTTCGTACACATGCCTTCTGATCATTTAGTGCCACTAAGAGCCCATGTGAAAATTTTAGCTTAAAATGCCTTGAATAGAATATATTAAAAAAACGTTTATCATAAATCATCTAAGATTACTAGCCTCAAATTATCAAACTAGTACGATTATCACAGAAACAGCATCGATCGTTTCGTTTTTCTTATATTCGTGTTATTTTTGACTTACTTTGATTATTAGAGTTGCTCAGAAAATTAACTTTTTGAATGCTGTAGCATGAATTCGGACTATTGTTCTATTTGTTAGATATACAGAGTCAGATGTATGCACCATTCGACCAAATATTCGCTATGAACTCATATGAAAAATGCTCACTTAATCTTCAACTAAGAATTTAATTGCATAATATTTAACTCACTTTTCATAATACTTAGAAATGATTTTTCATTCTACCCTGTTAAAATTATTTTACGAGTGCAATATTCTATAGAAAAACATTTAATTTTTTTTCAAATACTTTATTGCTGAAGTAAAATTCAAATTGTTATCTTTTTAGTAAAATTTATTGCATTCAGTGTTTACGCAGATTTTTGAAGCCAAAAAATACGTTATATTTTAAAAAAAGAATTTTACTTTCGAAAAGTAGATTTCCTGAGAAAATTCAAAGAAGATATCTGGAGAAAACTTTTGGCGACTCTGAATAAAGAACTACAGTGGAGTAAACAAGGAGAGCTGCTATCCAATATAATACAAAACTAGTTCAGCTTGTGATCATACAGCTTCTATCTTAGGAGAATTCAAATCCAATTAAGAGAAATCCACTCAAATATAAATGCAGATAAACAACTTCATGTACATTTTCCCAATCCAAGAACGTACAATTAGATGTTATTGGATATTCAAATCAAATTTCAAATAATAATTCATCAAAGAGTAAAATAGAATAGTGCAAGGAATTAGTCAAGAAAAAGGTAATACTAGCTGTTCAGTAATGAATAATTAATGTGATACATAAGAAAGCAGGAAATATCATGTAAGACTACTAAACAAAAACAAATCACGGTGTCTTGTGTAAATTTTATTTCAGAATTTTCGATTGAGATATAAGAGCTTTTGGCATGATAAAAATATTTTCGAATAAAGAAAGATATTTTTGTTTAGTGAACATGTTGAGTGGATACCGATGACGCCTAATTACATTATTTGAAGTTTATAATATAATAATTTTCTTTCATAGAAACAAAATATGACTTTCATTTAATGTTATTCAGATGTGTTACTAGGGGCGTAACCAGAGGGGGGCCCAGGGGGGGGGGGGGGGGGGGGGGGGGGGGGGGGGGGGGGGGGGGGGGGGGGGGGGGGGGGNCCCCCCCCCCCCCCCCCCCCCCCCCCCCGCCCCCCTACAGAGGTCTTCGCCCCCCCCCTAGAAAAAATAAAACCCTGTGAAAAAATAAGTTTAGCCCCCCCTACCATGGCTTTGACCAACGGCTTATCCCCCCCCTACAATTTTTTTCTGGTTACACCCTTATGTGTTACAGTTCTAGTTCATCAGTCGATGCCACTTATTAGCTATTCGATGAGATTATGAAGTGAGTGTAGTTTTGGTTCTAAATAATTAACTGCACAAGAAAGTAAGTTCCAGAAACTTACAACTCAAATAAGTTCATATAGAGAAGATTGCAATTTTTTTGACAGAGCTGTAAGATCAGTACGGATTAGCGCTTAATTTTGTTCAAATTATTTCGGTTTAACGTATTTTGGAGTAAAAGCGATTAAAATTGCTTTAAATTGAAAAATCTACAGCACTTACACGTAATTTAAGTACTCAGTGCTTTACGGTGCTTATAAAATCGCTTTCTAAGCTGAATTCAGCAACTTACTACAAAACCCCGCTTGGAAGCGCTGTTAAAAAGTATCTCTAAGCGATTTTAAGTTGCTTAATATCGATGAATCTACTCTAAGTAGCTTATGAATGGCTTACAATGCAAAACATTTTCACATGGGCTTTGGTTTATATGGAGTGATTTTGAGCAGGGATTGTTGAACGAGACGAAATTGACTTTATTAAATAACAAAATCGGCCTAGATGAGTATTTTGATCAGTATGATATGAAATCGTAATAAATGAATTTTAGTTTTCACTAAATTAAGAGAAAAAATTTGTCATAGAAATAGTGAAATAAATGGGATATAATTTCCAATAGATCTTTATGAAGTGCAGATTGAATTCTTCGATTAAAATCTAATTACAAATTTATTTCTAAAAACGTGTATTGTTACGAAAACGAGCAATGATATTTACTGGTGGTGTCCTGCAACCCGGACCCGACCCGGCGCCGGATCCGGGTACGAAATTGCCGGGTCGGGTGCCGGGTGGAAAAAAAATATCCGGTCGGGTACAAAATTTTAGCGTGCCCGGCACCCAACCGGCGATCAGTGATATCTAAACATTTTTAAAATGTTTCACTTTCCAGATTGTTATTGGTTAAAAAAGGAAACTTATCAAAACAATTTAACTATGAATCATTAGTGAACTACGTACAAAGCACAAGAATAAGTTACGTAAGCGACGAACATATTGTTTTCGTTTTCTTCTAATCGGGGCTAAACACTGAAATAATTCATTTGTAATTGGCGTGGCATATTACTTTGCTTATTAAATTATATGATCAAGCTCGTAAGAATTGAAGAATAAAAAATATTTAAAATATTTTTTTTTATTTTAGATTAAAATTGCTTATTATTTGAAGGCCGGTCGGGTGTCGGGTGTCAAAAAAGTGAGCCGGGTCGGGTCTGGGTACAAAAAGTAGTACCCGTGCAGGACACTATTTACTGGTTGAACTCTTAGAAAATAATAGAAGAGTAATTTTTCCCATAGTATAAAATGAATGATAATTACAATCTATTCCTCTTTATATTGACGTTCTTTTAATATCGAGACATGAGCAAAACATCGAACGTCAATTAACGCAAGAGTCATACTATCAATGTGATAGTGTATTCAAATTAATCAAAGATACTGAAAACTTGTTTTTACTACTGAAACGAAAACAGATTATGTATATATTTATTTTAGGGAATCACAATAACCATTGTTATATATTCTTTGTAAAAAGTTTCTCTTCTCTTCTTTTTTTATCGCTCGTTTTTTAAAATTATCTATATAGTATTCGAAACTCAACTAAATTCTCATGTCAACACTTACATATATAAAGATATATTTTTTTCTTATCTTTAAAAAAGAAATAAAAAAATATATCTAGGTGTCTTAATATTTTGTGCACCATTTTAGATCATCAAGTGGTTCGATCCATCTTTCGATCTATGTCATCATTACCTAGATATGAAACATTGAAATTAAGCCAACCGAAACCTCATGTAACTCTTGTTGAGTTAAATCGGCCGACAAAACTCAATGCTATGAACCTACAATTATTCGAGTAAGATATTCTTTTATACTGACTAAAATGGTATTCTTTTTTTTGAGTGAGTTGAAAACATGTTTCGAACAATTAAACATCGAAAAAGAATGTCGGGTTATAGTATTGACGGGTTCTGGTAGAGCATTTAGTACTGGTAAATTTTTTTCTTACTTTATTAGTGAAAATTGTTTTTTTTTTGAGATATTTTCAGGTATTGATATCGAATATTTATCAGCTGCTGCTGCTGAATCTATTGAAATCGATGATATAGCACGAAAAGCATTACATGTTCGAAGTATGATAGAACGAACACAAGAATGCTTAAGAGCAGTTGATAAAGTAAACAAATAAAATCATAACTCCTTTGGTTTATATATAAAGTTTTGATTTCTAGTGTGAAAAGCCAGTAATAGCTGCTATTCATGGTTACTGTATCGGTGCCGGTGTTGATCTATCAGCCTGTTGTGATATTCGTTACAGTGCACGTGATACGATATTTTCTATTAAGGTATTAGAATTTGCATAGATTAAATATCGAATATATATGTTTGTACGTTTAGGAAGTCGACATAGGTTTAGCAGCTGATATCGGTACTCTCCAAATTTTGCCTAAATTAATTACCGATCATAGTCTCTTCCATGAACTTGTTTTTACATCACGAACATTTGATACCAACGAAGCGCAACAAATTGGACTTATTAGGTAAACATCGTAATGAATATCTCAGATGACAAAGTATTTCATGAATCTTTCGAAACAATGCTTTAGGAAAGCCATAGTGTTGCCGAATTTTACAAAACTATAGAACACAGACTGTTGATTAGATTTTTATAAACCATTCAAAACTGAATAGTGGCTTGTTCATCGAGGTTTCGTGCAATCTATGAATACTGTAGCTTCTATCACCACGTTCGCTGACGGCTTGTAGGGACAAGATAAAGAGTTCGACGGTTGTGATTTCTTGAAAGTTTTCTAATAAAACGACAAAATCAACAGGATCAACTCAGGCAAATCAGTTAATTGCCATTTATAAAAGTAATTAAGATTCCAGTCATTTTTATATCACACACAGTTATGATAAAAAGTACACCATCTACCCTCATCTTCACACATTCTTACACACTTCGTCTATATAAAACACAAAATATGCTAGGGTAATCTGTAAAAATTGTCATATCTAATGCTGCCGTAATTCATGAGTTCAGTTCCGTGTATTTTAATTTTCCCGAAGAAAGAGGCTAATATTTGATCTAATCAGACTTTCGTTTATAGAAGACTCGACATTCGGATGCTTAAATATTTTTATAAGAGTCAAAGATCATCTCGAGAAGAACTGTTAGTATTTCCTTCATCGTCCGTACCTTAAGAAATATTCTCGCATATCACAAATTAACTGAAATAATAAATTATTTCCTGAACTGCTCTATCTTGAATCGAATGATAAAAAATGGATATTGTTTTATTATTCCTAGCCATGTATTTGATACTCGTGAAGCTTTACTCGATGCAGCTATATCTTTAGCAAATGTTATTGCTCATAAGAGTCCTATAGCTGTACAAGGTTCAAAAATCAACTTAAATTATGCACGTGATCATACTGTAGATGATAATTTTACTTTTGTGGTATGTTAATAATTAAAATTTTCTTTATCTAATAAGTCTCCTATTTATTATTTATATAGCGTACATGGAATAGTGCTATGTTATTGTCGGAAGATATCGTGAAAGGTCTTATGGCAACATCGGTATCGAAGGAAAAAAGTAAACTATGAACCAAGTGAAATTGGGCTTGAAGATTATTAAAAATAGAACATTTTCTTTTATGCATACAATGTTGTAGAATACTCCAGATGACGTTGAATAGCTTATTTTAATTCATGTTGATGTTCTTTAACATAATCGATTTTTTTCTTATCAGTTAATCGTTCATGTAATAAATTACTTTTTTCATGAAGATGTGCCATTGTACGTTTCATAAATACATGTCGATTAGGAAGATGATATTGATTACTCAATGTTGCTGCTAACTGTCGACGATTCGATTGAAATTTATTTCTTGAATTTAAAATGAGATGAATTGGAGTCCATATTAGACTTTTTATTCGATGAATTTCGTTGTCGGAGAATGTGATCATATTCTTTTCTAATAAAACGCGTACAGTGATAGATTGGATGAATGCAGAGAGAAAAAAATGATTCGGACATTTTGTGTTCGATTTTCATAGGTTAATGAATCGATATAAAAGCCATTGAATATACGAGGAATAAACGATTCGACATCATGAATTTTAATACATTGCAAAGAATAAAGCGAAATTCATTTTATTGACTTAAAATTTTCTTTTAAAATTTACCATCAATAAAACTAAGTAACTCATTATTATTCCTACCAAATTTTGCCATTTCAAAGGAGCAGAACGATGAAAAAAGTTTAACGATTCTGTAACCTATAAAAATACTTCAATAAATTGAATATCCGTCGCGATAGATATTTTTCAAATTAATTCAATTACTTTTTCTTTAATGATTTCAAATTGTTGTACTTCTAACTTATTTTATAATTAAATCCAGAAATACTTAACTAAAGAAGATCACATAGAAGAAATTATTTTTTTATTGGAAATTAATATTATAATACTATAATACGATCGTTGCAATAATCATATAACTCATACATTAAACCTCCAAGTTGTGCTGAATCGTTAACTAATTCAATATAAAGTGTATTCATATTGGGATGTATTGGATCAACATATAGTAATGAGGAGTGGAATTGAAAAGTAACACAAAAAAAAGCGAAATATTTATTTTACTTTCGAAATTCAAACTACATAAATTTAGAGAAAATAAAATTTTTAAATTTAAATCAATTGAATTATTTGTTACTTTAATTTTTGTTGGTATTCGTAAATGAAGTTCAAGAATAATTTCAGACGTTTCACATTTTTTAATAAGTTCTTCTGATAAATATTCTAGCTGTAAATCAGGACGAAATTTATCCGTTTCATATTCACCTGTTATACATTTTGTTAATGGATAATATTAAAAGAAAAACGAAGCATTTTAAATAAAACTTTTCTTATTTAAATATGAATACCTTCATACTACCAGCGAAATTGGATACAATAGAACGCGGTTGTCCTTTTTCTTGAAATTTCATTTCAGTTATATTCTAAACGACCAGGAACGTTTTACGTTCATATCGGCCCAGTTAGAAAACATAGGCAGTGTCACTTGAAACTTTCAGCAATTATAGGGCTCATAGTCAGTAGTCATTCCTATAAGTTTCACCTTGATCGGTCGAACTTTTCCCGTATTTTGATCACTGTTGGAGTTAAAACTGGACTAGTTATGACTGATCAACTTTTTGGTCGAAAAAGTTAGTTGAGTTATAACTATCAACCATTTTAATTTTATTAGTTTTTTATTCTTTGACAAGCATTAATTAAGCTGACATAGTAAACATCTTCATGTAATTGATATCTTCCATACAATAAATAAAAACGCATGTGTTTCATTGTTTTTTTTCTTCGACACCTAATCATTCATAGATTATTCCCTGGCGTATTCTTATGAATTCGTCGACAAATTATGTTTTCTCTTATTTCCTTCTCGGCTACGAGTACAACGATATATTCTTGGTTGTGCATCATTAAGATTGTCTATGTTAACATCTATATCTATGAACGGAGCGCCAATGCTACTATCATTTTTCTTGAATATGCGTTACGTGTATATGGTTCCGAATTAAATATCTACGGACGTTTTATAAAGTAAATCGATTGAACTTTGAAGCTGTTATAACTTTCAAACAAAGTTGTAACTATCAACTCTTGTTAGAACCAATGACAATAGTTTTATCCTTGAACTTTGTCGGTATGGATGTGAGTGTGGGTCTGGATATGATGAGGAGATCAGCTCCGAGAGTCACACCACACCCACACCCAACATTACTTAGATACACATGGGTCTTGCTCATTGTATTCTGCTTTTGTTTTATTAATTTCTTATTATATTTATGTACATTAGAATTAATTTAAGTCAAAGTATAGCACTCATTCAGCATTACTTTATTTTTTTCAAACTGTCGTAGCTACATAGTCTCCTGAAAACAGAAAATAACAATTATGTTGTGTATTTTTGGGACTGTAACTCATCGGTGATAAACACAATGACAGATTCCAGGAGCCACATTCTCGAAAAAAAGGAATGATAGGGCAACATTGCTTTGGTTCCGTTTTAAGAAACTATGTATGATTAGTTTCAGAAAAAAACAAAGTAATACTTAGACAAAATCATTGCTTTTTTTATAGCGCTATACACTTAATTTACTTTATGTTAATTCTTTATTTAACAATCCTAATTGATCAATACAAAAATGCGGATGTGGCGTTGAAGGTGTGAATCAAAGGTCTACGCACACGCTTACACCATTACGAAAGGGTAGTCACAGTTGAACATTGGATTCTATCATAATTGAATAGTACACATCCGATAGGTATTGGCCAGTTTTTTTTAAAAAGAAATCCAGGTAGTAAATTCCAATCGGATTGTCGAAATACTCTTCATGTCTAACTATACGGTCTGTTGATGGTAAGAGCTTCAGTTCTTATCTAGAAATCATTCGTAAGAAAAACTATATTTTACTATAAAATGTTACAACAGATTTTTTGTTTTTTTAGTAAGAGACTCACGACAAATTAAAATGACATATACTACAATAAAACAAAAAAACAAATAACGCTCATTGAGAATTGGTTCACTCGGTCCTACACTGACACTGACGTACTAGATACTTATAAAGAATCTAGTATATAAAAATAGTAATAGCTGAGTAAAAGGATATGACTAAATAAAAGATAATAATAATAATGTCAAAAGAAGCTAGCAACTAGCTGTTTTCCAAGTAAACATTCAGAATTCATATGAGAAACTATTTTGACTTCTTTCTCTAATATAAAATGTTCCCTCTTGCCAATGAATCGAAAGGCTATTTCACTGTAGAAAATATGTCTTCCAACTGTACATTTTCGTTCTTTGTATTACAATATAAATTTTATAGAAGCAGTGATCATTCGATAAGAAACCGATCTCAATTATCCAAGTGAATTCCAGGGAGTAAATAAAATTACACGTCCTATTGATTACCGACACGATAGAATAAGTTCAACACATACTTCGTTTCTCATTCAAACTTGATGCTATCGATAGTATACGTCACTGGATTCGATTGATGATATAAAAATTCAATAAATCAAACTGAATTTTCCTCAAAAATAAAAGTTCATACATCCTTTCATTACAATATCGGAGTAACTACTCAAAGTAAATAATGATCTAATTGTAATAGGGTGTGCGTGTATCGGAACATTTTAGTCAGCTCAAATGCACACCCACATACACGCCGAATGGATGGGAAAATGAAGAAAGGAAAAATGTCGAAAACAAGAATATGGGATGAACATGAGCATGGAAGATTGAATTGAGGGTGAAGGAGATTTGCACTTCAATATACTCTCGTTTTCAGCATTTCTATCCATCTGTATGTGTATTCATTTTATTTTCGTCATTTTTCCCTTTCAATATTTTCCCTTTCTTCCTTTTCCCATCATACCTACACGCCCGCGTCCTCAGTTCATTTCTAAGAACAGCTGCAGCTGCCATTACTGTACTTGTGTTTTAAATTGAAAGAAAATGAATGTCTTCTCAAATGTTGCTTATGACGCATGAAAAAAAAGGAATAATCCAAAATAATGATTCATAACTCAAATAAACAGAGTGAGAACAAAACAACTAGATGTCGCTGACCACGGCACACTTATAGTCAGTACTGGCTAACAATACTTTTGTTACAAAAAAACGATGATGTCACAAATTCGAAAGCACCGAAATAAACAAAACCACCAATGGAAATCCACGTAGTGCGAGGAACAACACCACAATATAAACTAAAGTTAGCAAAAATGTTTTTCTTTTGTATTCTGTTAGTGTATTTAAAGATAACTTACGCTGAGAAACCTTCAGTTTTGAGAATATTTATAATGACTTGTAAGAAATGAGAACTAGCATCAGGATGAGAATGCTAAGAAAATAAAAATAAAATAGTGCTGCTTAAATATTCTATCGAATAGTTACATGAGCGAGCATTATTCAAGCTTTAGCAACATCTGAAAAGAAAACATTTAGAAAGAGAAAAACACACTTCAATCAATCTACCTAATGGAGTTGTAATTGATGCGGCTATTCCACCGGCTATAGATCCGCATAAAGCTCCTTGCCATGGAGATACTGGATAAGCTTGCTTTATGCTTTGATATTCCTACTTTTAATTTTCGCAATCAAAGCTAACAAAAGAAAAAAAAATTTAAACGAACTTTAAAAAATTCCCACAGTGGATATTGAATCATTGAAAATGGAATTTCTCTTGCTAAAGTTGCAAAATATCCTCTGTAAAGACCTGATAAACCCTTAAAAGGAAAGAGCAAATCATTGAATTAGAATTGATTGGAAAAAGAAAATTATTCGTACTTCATCTCGAAGACATGATCGAACAATTGTTGATAAACGTAAATTTCGATTAACTTGTGCACGTTGCTTAATAACTGCAGTGGGCACACGTACAAGACATGCACACTATAAATAGACAACATTTAAATATTATTCTATGTTTTTCTTTCTATACCGTTTCTCCAAAAGCAGCAGCTATCATAGAAACTTGACTAGAAGATGATGAATTTGCAGTTTGTTTTATTAAATTATAAGAAAGAAAAAATATTGCTGATGATGGACCACTGCCGATCATAGCAGAACCAACACCGGAATATAATGATGAAAATAGAAACCTTCTATGAAAATTGGCTTTTTGTTGAAGTCGAGTTTTTACTGTATCGATCGGATATAGTAACAAATCAACTGTACATCCCGCTAGTGAACCACTCTTAAAGAAAATTTTAATATAGAATTTTTCAATTGAATAAACATACTATTAGTGAACGTTGGACTGTTTCAAGTAAGTCAATGTCTGTCATATTTAGGTGTTTAAATAGCGAATAAAGATCTTTAGTAATATTAATGTCGGATGTATGAACAATTTTCGTACATGATCATATTCAAATAGCGTGTTGTGCACACTAATCACAAAATATATTGTATGACTATACGCAAATAGTTTGCACAACGTCATTTAGCTATGTTGCAAGAATAGGTATATGGTGGGAATGGGAAGTGACGTAGTAGCAATGAGGTAATGCTGAGTCACCTTATTTGGTTTGCTGGGCTGTTTCATGGGATTTCAACCAAAAGAACACAAAATATCCAAATCTTTTTTATTTTCATCTAGTTTTGTAGAGCATGTTTTGCTGATCATTTTTGTATAAAATAAAGTTAAAATTCATAAATAAAAAACTTTTTATAGCGAAAATACTAAAACTGTTTTTTTATTAAAAATACCTTAGGTTTTTCGGTATTTTAGCCCTAGTGCAGTTATTTTTAGGCTTTTTTTGAAAAAACAACATACCAAATTGTTCAGCTCAATTAGCTCTACAAGATAAGATAATTTCAAATTACTTAAAGCCATTTTTCAATGATTTCCTTAAGTAAGAGTGTGAGTGTGAGTGTAGATCTTCTCATCATGCTCACACTCACAGCCAGCAAGAAAGTCATGTGGTATGGACAAATCTAAGGTCTGCACAGATCAAGAATTTGAAAAAAATGTTCGCCTAGGGAAGGCTAATGCTTTGGTAGAGAGATGCAAAAATTATATACAGATTTTTCAAAAAGAATCGATCAATGTGATAGAATATGTCAACTGTTGAATATTTTCAGTCGCATAATCATTCTTTGAAGTAAAATAGAAATGCTAAGAATTAAAAATAATGATTGAGTAGTGATGTGAAAAATACTAATATTACATCAAGAAAAAATGCCATAGAAAAAGAAAACCATGAGCACTATTATAAGAACAACGTCTATGTGGATGATTAAGAATATAAAAAGAATGAACCAATTACGATGATATTTTACGATCGCGAAAGTCAAAGATTCGTTTTTAATAGCTTGAACAGGATTCATTCAACAAGAATAATTACCACATACGATGTTAAATTATTATATGATATTTAGGTAATAGATAAAATTACTAAAAATTTCTTCTTCAAAAGAAAATTTCATTCTATTCGAATTCATTCACTTGATAACAACAAATATTTTTTGTTGTCAAGATAAGTAATTGAATTTATAATAAAATTAGAACAGAAAATAAGAATATTATTGAAGATTCGATGTATTCCAAAAGAATTTCATGATATTATTTTGTGTTTTCCCATTAAGTGTGCAATTCAACCGAGATATATTAGTTTTTAATAATTAACAAAGTTATGTATGCCACTACTTCGAATACTATTTGTACGACAAGCGCATAATTACCAAAAAAACAATGAAACAAGATGATACTTTATAGATCATATATTTTTACTTGAATCATATAAAAACCTACTTTTATGATTGCTTGATATCGATTAAACAAAAACAAAGTTGAGGTGCCGCTAAAGCAGAATTGGAGTAAATTTTGTTTCTCGTTTATTTATATATGGTTTGATAGAGCTTGAAAATTTGATCAAGAATATGTACTTTTTATTTCGATTTCATCTTTTTTTGGCTGAGAAAATCTTCAAAAACAAGAACGACTGAAAAAATGCTGTTTTTATGTTAAATTTAAATTTTTTACAAAAACTACCAAATTTNCAGAATATAGTACTTTGGCAATACTCAGAAAAGAGCTGAAATAAAAATTTGGCAATTTTTGTAAGAAAAACAAAATTTAACATAAAAATATGTTTTTCTCAGGTGTTCTCATTTCTTAAGATTTTCTCAGCCAGACAGTAACTAAATAGAAATAAAAAGTATATATTCTTGATCATCTTTTCAAACTCTATCAAACCATATATAAATAAGCGAGAAACAAAATTTACTCCAATTCTGCTTTAGCGGCACCTTATATCAATCGAATATCAAATAATTCGTCGTAGCTCTATATTGGACGATCTATTTAACAGCAATGTAGATTAAATGTTACTCCAATAATTCGGTAAAAAAATTAAATTGAGTTTTTAACAGTTTTATTTTTAGCACAAACAGAATATCTATATTGATATTCTGTATTTTTGTTTTCGTTTCAAAATATATAGGCAATTTAACTTATTCAATGCAGCAGTAATCTTTAGTTTGAGTAATTTAAAAGCTCCAAAAATGTTTTTTCTCAACTTGTGATTATATATTCCGGAGTCTAGAGTTAATATTTTGATGTATTTTACAGTTTTGTATTCTACGTACGCGTCGTTTTCATGATCTTATTGGTTAAGAAAAGAAACAAACATAATTATTCTTGGGAAAATTGCGTCACTTAAAAGTTGTTAGGTTCAACGAAATTTGTTTGATATTTCTTTTTTATTTAAAATAAATAAATAACTAATAGATTCATATCAATATAGAGACATATCGATTGTAGCGTTCCTATCGTATTGTTTATTATATTCTCAACGAGACTGGCCATCTCTTGTTCTGCCAGGGAATTCTATTATTCATTTATTGAGAAAAATCGCAAAATGCCAAGAGGCGAATCGACATCAGTTGGTAAAAATAAATTACGTCTCACTTTACCACAGGTACCAAAAGAGTTCGTGGAACACAGTGATAATGAAAATGGGTATGAGAAATATTTGAATCAAAAGGAAATACAATTTAACCCTTTATTTCTTTGAATTTTAGTATCCTAGATGTATGTATCGAATCTTTAGAAAAAGACTTGGAACAACTTGATTGTACCGATAAACAGAAAGATCGGATGGAAGAATTTTTCAATTCAAAACGTGCTATGGGAGAATTAAAACATGATGATCTTGTCAATATATGTGAATTAGGCCAAGGAAATGGAGGTATTGTTTGGAAAGTTCGTCATAAACTAACAGATAAGATAATGGCCAGAAAGGTGTGTTGGTTAAAGTTCTATTTTCCTACTTTAATTAGATTTTTTATTTTAAGTAGTAAAAATAAGAAGCCGATAAAAATAATGGAAAATTTTTCATTTGTTTGTTCTATCATTAATTGAGTTCTTCTAGATCGTTAATATATGAAACTTCCTTAGAATTTTCTCGTTGCTAAAGCTGAG
The DNA here is from genome assembly GCA_905331475.1 of Rotaria socialis. Lineage (NCBI taxonomy): Eukaryota > Metazoa > Rotifera > Eurotatoria > Philodinida > Philodinidae > Rotaria > Rotaria socialis. Next base: position 45,263 of record CAJNYU010003387.1, on the reverse strand, counting down.
ATCATTTATTGATTTGATTTATACATTTTGAATTTCTCACAATTTTGAAATCACAATTAAAAACGTAGTCGATGACTGTATTAATATTTTTAAAGACTCAACGTGTATTAGCCAAACCGTTAAAGAGTTAAAAATTTTCTATGACTTTCGATAGAAGTGTGTACAGTGTACTTAGATTCTTTATGTGAAATCGACATCGGTAGATATGAACGTTTCCTTTAATTGAATCGCTACACTAATTGTTTAGTATTGTACGTTTACGAATATTGACGATCATTGGTGTACTTGGTGTCAATGGTTTTGGAATTCTCTTTCACCGAAAAAGGTAGACTTATTGCATGGCTCGAAACAAAAAAATTCGAAAATTCTCCGTTCACTTCTCATTTATTATCTTATTAATGACTGAATACAAAATATATTGTAACATTTCATTTTAGGGAATCTACTTAGAAGTTAAGCCAGCAGTGAAAAATCAAATCGTTCGAGAACTCAAAGTAAATTAGTTTATTCTTTTATGCTTGACGAGAATTTTATATAACTAATATTTAGGTACTTGATCGATGTAATTCGCCGTATATTGTTGGATTTTATGGAACGTTTGCAGCTGAAGGTCAAATTAATATTTGTATGGAATATATGGTAAATAGAAACATATTCATAAAATTCTAGCACAAGTTTTAGAGAACTTTTCCATGTAACATAATCATTTAATAGCTAATATATGAGCTAGTAAAATCATAGGTGCTTAGAAAAGGTATGGATATTTTAGTACTCGAGATCACAGTTAACTTTCTATTATTGATAAATCGGTGATGATAAAAAATTAGAGTAATATGTAAATAATGTTTCTTCTTTCAGGACGGTGGCTCATTAGATTTAATTTTGAAGAAAGTCATGCGAATTCCAGAACATATTCTTGGTAAAATTACTGTTGCTGTAAGTTATTTCTAAGAATCAAAAACAAAAACCAATCAAACATTTAAGGTTCTTCGTGGTTTAAGTTATTTGCGAGAACATCATCGAATTATGCATCGAGGTTAGGTTTTCTTTGTATTTCTTTTTTTTTGTTTACATCATTTATATATTCAGATATCAAACCATCAAATATTCTTGTTAATCATCAAGGTAATTTATTTGACCAAATATTTCTTTTGTTTTGAAAATATTTTAATTTGAATAGGAGAAATAAAATTATGTGATTTTGGTGTTAGCGCACAATTAATTAATTCGACATTACAAACATTTATTGGTACTCGTTCGTATATGTCTGTAAGTCATAGATCTTTTTTTTTAATTTTCTCGAGGTAAATTAAAATATTTCATTGAATAGCCTGAAAGACTTGAAGGTGCTCATTATGGAATAATGAGTGATATATGGTCATTAGGTCTTTCACTTGTTGAAATGGCTCTTGGTCGATATCCGATTCCACCACCATCAATAGAAGATATTGATAGATTATTTGACGTAGATCCCTACGGAAATCAATCAAGACTAGAAGGTTACTTTTCAAACAAATTTTTTCTTCATTTTTCTTCTTGAAAACTTTTAGGATATGGCTGTTATAAAGTTTTAGCAATATTTGAATTGATGGAATGGATTGTTAATGAAGCACCACCATCATTACCACAAAAACATTTTTCTCCTGAATTTTGTGATCTTATTGATCGTTGGTAAACTAACTATTAAAAGTACTTTTTTAATTTTATTTGGTGTTTTTTGATTTAAATTTTAGTTTAAAAAAAAGCACAACAGAACGAGCTGATTTAAATACACTTTTGGTAAGAAAAAAAAAGAAAAAACACTATTGATTTAACTTTTTAATATAATCTAACTTAGCATCATCCATTTTATAAACGATATGCAACAGAGAGTGATAATCAAGATGTTTCTCTGTGGATAGAGCAAGTATATCAAAAAGATCAAAGCCTAACAAATGACAATAATAATAACCAATATGGTAGAAGTTAATTCAAATTTAAACAAAATATTGAGTCAGATGTGTAATGATCATTGTCGACACGAAAACCATAATAAACACATTTTTTCTTTGTACAGATTTGTTTTTATTTTGCGCCAGTAAAATCGAACGTCTGCAAGTGTATTCTTTGTATATAAACAGTGATTCATATATGCGTTTTTTGTCATTTTGCAATGATTATGATTTTATTTTACAATAGATGGCTGTGTTTTTTTATTTTATTAAAAAAGAAGAAACGAACCAGATTAATGATACTCATTTTGCTATTGTTACTATTTCTAAAATATATCTTTTGAAAAATGTTTTTTATTGCTTCTTTTCTTAAAGATGGTTTCATTATGTCGTATACAAATGATGATAGAACTCCAGACGAAAGACTACCTTTGCAGATACTGGATACTGAGTACAGTACAAAGTATTTTTGTACTTCTTTTTGCAGTAGAAATGAAATTACTTGTATTTCAAAAGTAAATTGCGCTCTGAAAAATTCTCTGGGCATTTGAGGATGTGGGTGTCGGTGTTAAGCTTTCTTTTGGTTGTAAGCCTCACACTCGCCCAAACTCTGTATTTTATTATAGGACAAATTCATTCTAGACACAAAGTCGATTGCTGAAAAGGAAAGGTTGAGACTAGCAAATTGATTTGTATGATAATGATATAGGTCAATTTGTTTTCAATTGATCCTTTGAGAATAAGCCTCGTTAGTCATATTTCTCTCCATAAACATACGCACACACTCTCGGATTACATTCAACTATATTGATCGACGAAGTGGCAGATAAAATTACTAGTTCTGCGCGAACGGGCGGACTGCACCCTTAGCGCCCGCTTCGGAACATTGTTTACAGCATTCTTCAGCGCATTTACAACAGTCTTTAACGTAACTCCAGCATCCAAACTTTTTGCAGCAGCAATACAGTCCGCAGAGTCCAAACGTGAAGATAATCAGTACAAAAACAGTAACAATTATGCTGGCAGTATCAGTGGAAGCGCCAGTCACAGCGGTGGTATTCGTAGTGATCATAGCACTTGATCATGTAATGATGAGTATATTGAGAAGGTAAGTTTTCGATCAAAGTGATTATTGCTGCTTGATACACTTTAATAAAAGTTGTTGTTGAGTGTAGCCGATCGTAAATTTATCTGTAATTAATAGCTCAGGTCGAATAATGTGACATTTGGATGTGGTCAGAATCAGGCTGAATTCCATCGAACATCATCGGATACATGACCACATTCAACGGATTTGACCAGGTTCGCTCGAAATCCTCGAATCGGAGGGTGTGGGTGGGGGGGGGGTGGTGATGGTGTGGGTGTGGATAAAGACAAGACTAATTCCCACACCCAGGTATTTACTAAGAGATTTTCTCGAATGCAAAATTTTTTCGAGTTAAGAATAAAGTAGACAATTATATTAACTTAGATTATCCTAGTTCAAAAAAATGCTTTTTTCTAAAAATTATTGATGTCTTTCAAAAAATCGATAACTTTAATAAATGTAAATCAGTTATACGTACTAAAGTTGCACGTTTTTGTTCCCAACTACACTGTAAAAAATATCCGTGAAATAAAAAACGAAAAAAGGGTTTATGAAAGTGCAATGTGTCACAAACCCTTTTAAAGGGTTTATTAAGATGGTATAAACCCTTTCATAAACCCTGAAAGAGGGATGAATATAGGGTTTATGAGTTGCAAAAACTGGCTCTGAAGGGTTTATGAAAGGGATTATAAATTTCATAAATCCTTAAAGGGTTTGCTATACGTTGCAATTTTATAAACCCCTTAGAAAGGCTGATTGATTCAATTATTGTGATTGTGTATAATATTTTCTCTTCCTCCTATGTGTTAACGTGATAATTCTCTTGTTTATTAGTAAATTTATTGGCGTTTCGATCGATGAAATCGATCTTCTTCAGAATAAAATAGGAAAGGAATACAGAAAAATTTGTTTTACTGATGACTCATGCAATTGTGAATTTTTTCTTTATTTTTTTTATAAATATTACAGTATTGGTACGGAAAAGACGCTATTTAGGTGTCCGTACCAGTACTGTAATATAATACTTATGAAGAAAATAAACAAAAAAGTGACAATTGGATGAGTCATCAGTAAAACAAATTTTTCTGTATTCATTTCCTATTTTATTCTGAAGAAGATCGATTTCATCGATCGAAACGTCAATAAATTAACCAGCAGTGTCACATATCAAAAATTTTGGAGATGCCACCACATCTCACGCGGGAGATGCCGCATCTCGCGCGAGAGATGTGGGTGTGGGTGTGGGGGATGCGCATCTCTAAAGGAGATCTTACATCTCCAGTGGTGAATGACCGAATCTCCCGACTGTGGGTGTCACGTCTCCAGCGGGAGAGGCGGTGGCATCTCCAAAATTTTGGATATGTGACACCACTCAAATTAACTAATAAACAAGATAATTCTCAGGTTAAAGCATACGAAGAGAAGAGAAATTTGAGAGAGAGGATAATTAAATCACCAGAAAACAAAGCAACTTCGTAAAGGATTGCAGTTAGCGGTTTAAAACAAATACATCCAGAAAGCCTCTAAATCCATCTATTTGACTAAGAAACTCCTTAGAATTTCATCCTAACTTCGTAAAATGCTAAAGTAAAATTATCTTATGATTCTTCTGTAATGTTATAATAATCATCTAAACTTCTACTAAATATTGAACTTTTAGCAGTATTAAAGTAGCACTCTTCAGGGTTATCATTGCTCGAAGATCCCGTTCCTGACCTATTTACACTCTTCATCTATGAAATTGTACAATTGTTTCACTTACTTGCGATAATATTTGAGTTTGACCATGTTGTTGTGTTTGATTCAAAGAGAGCAAGCAAATTTCATTTATAGAGCCATTCATTTGTTTTGAATATGTTTTGTCTGAATCAATACGGAAAATCAGTAAGTGATTAGAAGAACAGTTCTTATTGAAGACATTACTGATATTGTCAATGTATTGCTCCCTCTTACATTGAACATTTATTATTAATTCCGCTAATTGAAAGTACTGCTTGATACAAATCAATCTTCGCATGAAAAAAGACAATTAAAATATTAAAATGAAAGGCACACTCACCTATATCTTGAGGGTGTGGGTGTGGGTGTGGGTGTGGGGTGTGTGGATGTGTGGGTGTGGTTGCTCATAAGAGAAACATCTACAAACACACTCACACTCACACCCATACATTGACGGGCGTGATCGTGTTTGTGCTTCGTAGAAAAGCGTTGTGCATCGATCGAACAGTGTCATTTTTTCTCATCATTATTTGCATCCATTCTCGATCAACTCGCGTTTCTTCGTATTACCCCCAAATCCTACATGGACGCATGTGAGAAGGGATCCAGATGATGGTGCTTTCGCTTAGTAGAAAGAGTGCTGCCTATCGGTGGATCAGCCTCATTTTCTCCCATCATCACAACAACGATGCTTGGTATTGTGTCTCTATTAATATCTGTTCTGACGCTGACGTCAGCGTTTGATACAGGTATAGTTCATCTTGGAGCTACTGCTAGTATGTAGATCCTGTTCTCTGCGTTTTAAATTTCTTCACTTGACTGTTCGATATACGAATCAGAGAAGCAAATTATTCAATCCCTTCCATTCGCTGTCTTCATTAATTCGGTTCAACGGGCAACGTGACTGAACTATATTTGTTTGAGAGGTTACAAGTCGTACCACGCTCCATATTTTGTCTCACCAAATTGGGGGTACTATCAGTGACGTCTTCAAATTTCACTATTCCAGCAGAAATCAGTCGAGTCTCTTCAACTCTCAACACGCTGATGATTTCAAACATCAGTGAAACGCAAAAACATCTTCTAGGCGAATTGTGCACGTTGAGCCGCTTGCAGACGCTCATTCTCATTAACTGTGGACATTGAGACTATCTCGAATGACATTGGAAAACTGTTTCAATTAAAAACACTCAACCTCAGTGGGAACATACCTCACAGGAATGAGAGCATCGCATTGTGAACCCGATCATCTACCACTTAACTTGCTTCAATTAATCAATCTCAATTTGAACGACAACAAGCTCACCTCACTCACCGGCATTGGAGCAACCGGCGTAAAATGGTACCTCAATCGCCATCTCAAGTACTCATTCAAGAACAACCAGATCACATCTATTCCGGACAAAATAAAAAAAATGGGGTCTGTGTCGGCTCTCGATTTGTCTGATAATTAGCTGACGACGCGCCCAAAGCAATTTATAACATCAAACTTATGGAAAATTTGGAAACGTTTAACGCTGAGAATAATCGATTCAGCAGTGCTGAACTTGAAAGGATTGCTGGTCGGTTTCGTGAGATCAGACGTGTTGCCGTATTCTTGTGAATATCAATCTGTCGGTGGTGGATTGTTTGAGAAATAAATAAAATCATAGCTTACCAGACGCAGGATATCGTTCTAGTTTAACCCACCGTTTACCAAAGAAGTTTCCTCTTGATATACATCCTATGTGAAGCAATGCATCGAACTCCTCCTTTCTATTATCGAGCATATAGAGAATGCGGGTGTGGGTGTGTTGATAGTGTCTTCTCTCACATCCATACCCACACCCACACCCTTTCATTATAGTGTATTATACATCTATATAGCTTTGTATGAGATTTGCTTGGGTAGAATATCTATAGATAATTCGATCATTCTCAACTATATTTTACTAATGGATTTTGACGTCAGCGGTTTTATTGAATTCATTCAATACCCCATATTTCATGTTCATTGAAGAAAACCGAAATGCTTACTCTCACTGGCGCAAGTACAAGCCTACATCCAAGAACTCAACCAATTGTTGTTTGGTTATTCAAGTTAGCACTTTTTCGAACAATGAAAACGTTAAATAATTCTTTTTCGATAGAATCAATCATTATTATTCGTATGAACAGTTATGTTATTTCTGTATTATAAACAGATCCAGTTTAACACGATTTTTTTTGCAAGCCTTTATATTTTGGCAGAACGTCCAAAGTTTCAGATATTGAGTTGTTTCCAATACTGTAAGTAACCAAGCGTGACGCATGATTATAAAATTCTTGCCACTGAGCAGCTAATGTTGGCGTCCACTCGATCGTATTGATCCAATCCACTAGTTCTGTATGATTCGATGTTGTCCTATGCAGCCAGAAACAAAACTTTAATCTTTGATCTGTCGGACTTTGAACTTACGACACTCGGTTGCTTATGGTGTGCCATGCATCTGGATGGTTCAGCGTAAAGCATGCGTACAAATTGTTTTGAAGAGAATAGTAAGTTAATTGATGAAAAAACATTTCATTTGTTGTTCGTTGACCTCCCTGACAATGATCAAATCATATTTAGTTCGATATATGAATGAAACAATTTTACCAATGTAACAGTATTCTTATTCATAGTGTTGTATACACATTGTGTGGCAAATTCATCTCCCTGACAAAAATGCATCATATTTTAGTTAACAATCAATCAAGTGATGATCATTCTCACTGGATACAGTTTGATTGGTTCAGGTAGTCGATGATCAAATTGATAGTTGAAATCGTACATCTCACCATTGAACATGTACCGTACCGCTGTATTATTTCGAATCAATTTCGTCGAAAGGGATACACCTATGTGTATATAGATAGCTCGAGTTTTATTGCAATGTATCTGTAACGTACCTTGAAGATGCGTATGAAGATATGAAGAAACCACGGTAATGCCAGATTCCGGAATATTCTAAGCAAATATATGCTTTCATTAATTTCTTAGGCAAGGACAGATTCATCAGTCAATCTGCAAAGTTTGATTCAGTAAAATTCTATCGGAATGAAATTTGAATCGATTTTTGTCAATGACATGACTGCAAAGCGTGTCCCAGGAAGTCTTGTAACCATGGGACACTCTATTTGGTTTTTTAAAATTTTGTTATGGAGACTCAGTGATATTCTAATAGAAATAAATTATGTTTTTCGAATACACTTTCTGTTCTATTTTTTTACAGAGGCATGCATTACGAGTCACATAGCCAAAGAGTGAAGCAGTACATATTAGCCCCTATTATATTTAAAATTTACTTCATCAATCATAAGAATCAAAGACAGAAATAATAACAATGATTAACCAAACTTCTAGCGCTCTCGCATAATGAACTATAAATAACTGATTCAGAAAGTTAATTCATCATTGAAATTGAAAAGATATTTTACTTTTAATAAGACATTGTTGAGAGGATCCATGCGAGTTCTAGTACATCCACATATACAAATAGATTATTGTGCACTGATTCAATCATTTTTTCGATAGAATATTCTATTTCAGAATTAATGTTAGGTGCCTTCACGATATATTTCATTCTAACTCCTAAGTGCCATATTTCAAAACTAAGATTTGATAATTCTGGTTCGTAATTTCTGAGAAGAAAAAATATGAGATCCAAAGTATACTTTGCTGAATCCGCTTGGACAATACGAGTCGACCATGAATCGCTCAACCTTTGGTGGAATTGCTAGAGCAAGAACACTAACAGTGGTTCCGAATGCTAGATAGCCAATATAATACTGGCGAAGCTCTTGTCCAATGTAAAATCGAATACCCGTATTATCACGACGATCTAAGCAAGCAAACACGTTTTCTACATTGCACTTTTGTTCTCTTTGAGATGTTATCATAAAGAAAGTTTTATACTTGGTGTTAGTTTTTGATTATTATAGTGCATCTCAAGCATGTAATATTTGCTGCCAAAATCACCACCAATAGGATAACCAGCTTCTTCTGGAAATTCGACAATCTATATAGATAAATCATTATTCATGATATTGAACCTGACATCGAGTTTGAGAAAGAGCGAGTCTTACCGGTTCACCGCCTACTGCCCAAATAGTAGCGGTGCCAGTGAAACAAGAAGAAAGTTCTTGGTGATGTTCATCACATACACCATATGGCAGATTGTTATCATCAAATTTAGCTGTTGATCTACATGCGAAAAACACAAGGTGATGAACTATATCGATATTATTCGGATCGATCATTGTTTTGTGCTGGAAGAAATGATGAAGTTTCAAATGATGTAAGAGAAAAACATTTAAAAAGTTACAGCAATAGCGTGACGTTTTGTTGGATATTCAGTCGGAGCTTTGAATACTTTACAATAATAAGTTGTGTCTTCAGGTGGAATAACATCCTAAAAGAGATAGAGATCGGTGGTAATGTTACAGAAGAGGCATGTGCCTGTCTCACGTTATTCATACGAAATTCAAAATAATCGAGACCGGCAAATTTATTTTCTGGCGGTGAATTTGCATATGATTGAAGTGGAATCATGCGTGAACCACGTCAACCTTCATGGTAATTAATATCACCAACTGGATCGGTAAGACTATACGCATATATGACTACATTTGTTCCAGACTATAATCAAAATTATCATTATAATGAGTATAGCAAACAGAATGAATACTCAACTGTAATCGAAACATCCATGGGATCACATGTGTCAATGAGACGTTTGAATTGAATAGCGGTCCATCCGTCGGATTCACGCCCACGTAGAGCAAGCCAATTACTAGTTGTATTATCGAGAATCGGTATAGCAAATCGGATGCATATCGATCCTATACGCTAAAGCTATTTATTCAAGTGGTATAGAACATTTTGATCGGACCTGAAAATGAACTTTTCCGATATTATCAACCCATCCAACTCCAATATCAGCACCTTTCATGCCACCATCTAGAGAAAGAATATTCAATGTACATCTAGAATTGACCGATCTGTTGATATTCTACCTGGACTAATGCCTAACGCTATCCACCCTGTAGTTTTCATGTGCAGTTCAAAAGTGATCTCGTTAGCATCACTATCCACTGTCCACCAAAGATCGGCTATATCCGGTTGTAGTTCAATTGAGTATTTATAGGTAGTGAATGGCTGAATCAGACTGGAAATAGCAAGAACATCTCCGATAATTAATAGTAATACAATAAATAACATTCTTCGTAGTGTATAACAGCACTCTATCAGCACACTGCGAATTTTATGCGTATGTCAACTCGAAAGACACTATAGATAGTATATATTCGCATCATGTATAAAAAAAACATAAAGAAAGCAAATACGACTCTTCTCACATTTAAAATAGATTATTTTTATTGAAGACTTATACCATTCAATAGAAAAGTGCGACATATAAGATGAAAATCCAGCTCAATATTTGCTCTGTATTATGAGATTGATTACGATGGCTAGGTATGTGTTTGTCAATCGTGCTTGTGAATAGCATCAACAAGCTAATGAAGTCATAGATTAAATCTTCTGTATCATCCAATGGTAGTACATAATCAATTGGTAAAAGGTGAATTATGATGTGCAGTAATGTGTACTACATGCATTAATAAAAGTGAAACCTTTGAAATAATCTTTTGGCTGAATCATATAAATTTATGTACAATTGTTGATGAATATAGGTTTTTTCATTGTTCTAGAATTCCAATATAAAAAATGTGAGATTTTTTTTTATATGCGCATTCAATTTTTTAAATAAATACGGGTACATCAATTCCTCCTGTAGACTTGCAGGTGGCTCAAACTGACTAAGAATCGACTCTCATGGGATTCAAACACGTAAGAAGCCAGCGACGTATCATCTTACTCATGCTACGCATTTGCAGATCATAACCGATGTTACTATCTAATATGGTACTTAAAAAAGCTTTGTTGCTGCCATATTGTTTGTACAAAGTATACGTACTACCCATGGGAATGTTTACGTGATTTCTGGAAGTATTTTTGTTGTTGTTGCTGTAAAAGTTATGAAGAATACAAGAACTGTCCAACGTCTTTCTCAATAGCATACATGGAACAACTTTCATCTAATAACCGAGTAGCACCTGCATCACCTAAACCATCAACGAAGGAACCCTATATGATTTGAAATCCCACACGAACAATTCGCGTGACGAATCAGGACAGTAGAAACTGTACTCATTTCATTTTTAAATCCTAAACATTCTTACGAACGCGTATATTCTATATAGAATTCATACGTTGTGGAAAAATCTGTATCATTCTTTACGCATTGGAAAAATACTGAAAACTTCCGAAGTATAAAAAGATTCGATAATATTCCTTTGTCTCAAGAGTAAGATACTTTTTAAATTAATGCTGTATCCTTCTTAATTCAAAATAAATCTCAGTTCTCATAAATCGCAAATAGCTAATGCTTTTTGAAGATGTTAACGATTGAATGATATCATCATTCTGTTGCACTTTTCTGTGCTATTAGATAACGACTGATTATACAGAATATGCCTATAATCGAATTATGCGGAAATGGTTTAAGTTCGTAGACATGAAATCATTTGTAGCTTTTAGGGTAAATGTGGTAATTAAATAATGTTCTTTTCTTTTATACATGCATCGATTAATAGGTACAGATACATACCAGCTGCCCTCCAAGTATATTAAATTTTCTTTATTATACTTGTCTAGATTGATTTTTCACTAACATTTTTGTGTAGTAGCTTTCAATTAAAAGAACACAATTCATATTTGAAAAATATTGCCTATCATCTTCGAGCTCAAGTAAAGACGTGAATGAGCGGATATTTTTCTCAGATGATAATCTAATATTCTACTGATTTTTGAAGTAATTATTATTTTATTATTTATTTCTCAATACTTATTCACCGTCGCCAATGAAATCGAATCGCAAATGTTTTATTCATTTACAATAATATTTGTAAAATATAACAGATATATTCTTAAAAATTCTGGGTGTGGGTATGACAGGAGAAGAATATACCCACACTCACACCCTGAAGAAGGTGCTGAGATGCTGAGGGTTCCAAATCTGCACTTTCCCCCTTGATGATAATAACAATCACGAATAGAAAAACACCACTCGGATCGTAAAACTGAAGCTATTGAGAGGCTCACTTACTTGCACATGTCGAGTCAATTTTTCCACATGGTTATCTAGGCACATCATTAGAATGTAAAAATATAAGGGAACAAGAGCTTCAGTAAAGAGTATGTTTCGAATTAATGTTCGCTATATTATAAATCATTTCATTGGTTTTTTATCAATTTTATTACATGCTATTTGACAGCAAATATTTACTCTTCATTTTTGTGCTTATTTTCAAATTATTGAATGCTTTCTAACAAACAATTATAGCGGTAGGCATCCCATTTTCAAAGAGGATGTGACCAAAGACAAATCACATTTAAGCTCATCTGGCATAGTATAATTCATTTTTGTGTGCAAAATAAAAACATCTTTTTGGAAGTGGGAATGAATAAGGGATGTATGGATGTTGATTTCCTATAAATTTTAATCCACAAAGAAGCAATTGTGATATTTGTTTTGTCTAGGCCTGTACAGACATAATATCAAATCGCAGGATAACATGCTATTGAAGAAAAAATATAATGTGGCAGAAAAATTCCGTGCAACAATAGTGGATATTTGTCTTATCTAAATTCAAATATTAGCCAAATATCAAGAGAAGTTTTCAGAGTATAATTTACTTTTGAATAGACGTTTGAAATACAAGTAATTTCACTTCTACTGCAAAAAATTACTTTGTCCCAACAGTTTTCTAAAAAAAAGAATACAAAGTACTATGCACTGTACTAAGTACCGAGTATACTACTTAGTATCCAGCGTCTGATTCGATATCTAGGTCAGCTTGAAATTTACGTTTATATTCTTTCTAGGATCTTCTTAATCTAGTGGTCTTCTGATCTGTACACAACAAGAATAGGTCAAAAGCATCATAGCACCTAGAAAAGATTCCCTCCTGCAAGAAGAACGTGCCAATTTTTCTTTTACGTTATAGAAAAGCGTTAGACTTGTTCCACTCGAAAGATACGGTTCAAATTGACTGAGAAACTAGAACAAAGTCCTTGCCATGCATGTTATGGTCATTCATTGATCGTATGGTTTTTGAGCCATAGTCAATTCAAATGTGTTGATATCAAATAAGCGAAATAGGTGATGAGAGCGTCGGCAAATGCTATTCTTCTTATTTATTTATCATCTACATACCGCGGAAAACTTGATGCCAATCACTCAGTAGTCATAGCGCCTAGTTGCCGCAGTGTCAAATATGGTCGTTCAAATAGAGAAAACCTCCGTTTCTACTATCAGCAGTAGTTATGGGGACCTAGAGTTATAGTTGTGAGAATCTTCTGGCGTCTTGTTATTCTTGCCGTTTTAGTTGTACAGCGATCATTGTCTCCTTTTTAGTTTTCGAGCTGGTCGTCATTTGAAAAGAAGCTGTTAAATCAAATAGATTTCACTTGAATATGAAGCATAATGTTGTGATTTTATTGACCTTAGAACGCATCTCTTTGACAAATGATAATCAGAAACACGATCTAATATTTATTTCTTTCTTCACGCAGTTTCGCCATGCACTCAACTGGATCATGTGTTCCGGTGAACTTTTGGACGCTGGGTTGATTGGTTCGCATAAACGGATTGAACGTCAGTTCGTCGCCGATAGTCGACGGTATATTAACCAATGTGAGGCTAGCTTCCTTAGTTCTCACATCTGGATTATCTGGCTCGACAATAACAGCGAATACCATATTCTCCTTGGTATACTCATGGCCACAATAAACTAGCTAGAATATCAGAAGCATGGGTATTACGATCGAATTGTCCTCATGAGACACAGACCGTTTTCGGATCGAGTTGCGCCAATTTCTTAAGACTTGATTGCATTTGTGCGGCAGTACCTTCAAAAAATAGGCCGCATCCTGCACTAAATAGTGTGTCACCAGTGAAGACCGCTTGTTCGCGTCCGTCTGCGCAAAAATATACGAAAAAAAATAAGAGAAGATCAATTGTAAAGAAGATACTGTTCTCACCTGTTACTAGATAACAAACATGACCTGCTGTGTGGCATGGTGTCAAAAGGCATGTCACTTCTATATCTCCAATCTAGGGATAGTTGAAGTAAAACAAAAGAATTTTTAAGAAAGAACCATGCAACCTTAATCTTTTCATTATCTTTCACTCGATAATTGAGGCCTTGCAGTGATGGATCTGCACCTATAACTTTGATTTGACCATTTGCAGCACCCATTAACCGTAGTAATCTGTTGTTGCCTCCAGCATGGTCACCATGATGGTGTGTCGTTAGCACTGTGGTTAATTTCAAACCTTCTATTCTAATTACCTCGACCAACTATACGAAAGAACAACGATTATCTCATCAGATAGTGTAAGTCGCTATCACCTTATCGGGTTCGGCCGGATCGACCACAGCGCATTCCGATGTCTTTTCATCGCTTATCAGATACATGTAGTTGTCTTCGAAAGCTAGAAAATGGCGAATTCTCATTGTGGGATGGTATCGATGGTTAATTGATGGTGTCAATCTAAAGTCAAGCGAAACTAGTAAAAATCGGAACCATCAGACGCCAAGAACTGTGTTGTCCTGAAAATTAAGGGTGTGAGTATGAGTGTGGTTGTGAAGGGGTGCCGCCTGTAAATGACTGAACAGACGACAGACACATTTCTACCCACACTTTGATGTGGGATATTCTTTCATTTTTTTTCTCGATGCTAGTGGTTAAGTGTGGAAGAAATCTCTCAGAGGTGTCAGATTTCGAGCCAAATTCTTGAGATTTTGACCACGACTTTCAGTTGGATCTGATTCTGCCTGTAGCTAAGAGGTTCAATTATATTTTGATTTGGAATTCAGGATTCGGTTAAAATCTAGAATGACTCTAAAGTTTCGTTTCTGATAGAAATGAACCAAATCTGAACGCCAAACTCAAATCTAAACTAAATCCAAGTCAATTCATATCAATTTACACGGTTTAGGATTATTTTCTCTCTTCTGCAACTTCATCTTACAAATCCATGTCATACTTTGGCAATTAGACAACAAACCCAAATATTCTTGCGCCAAATCGAACGCTTCCGGTTTGGTGCGCCCCTACTATTTGTATTGTAACATCGTATTACCTCAGGTCATTAGAGGAAGAAGAGCACATTGGCACACATGCGCTTTATGTCTATGTGCAAACAAGAATAACATTTTCAATATCAAAACGGTTGTTGCCATACGCCCTGCGAATAAAGTCACGCTTAACAGCTGATTGTTGTAGCGATAAAAAACAACCATAGTTCATATGAATGCTAGCGGAAGAAAAAATTCTTTGTGTTGATGAGCTCTCATCTCTGAGAAAATGGGTGTGAGAGCACTCTAAAAAATCAAGACACCGTTTCAGTCGTCTGATTAAGACACTTCGAGAAGTTTCTGATTAGTCGCGAAACGCCTTGTTAAGACACCTCAAGTGTCAACACATAACCGATTTTAGATACTGACATGTCTTAAATTTTTATCATTGGAGCATTTCAACCAATGTTAGTTATTAAGCGTCTTATATCTGTCTTGTTTAGACGCTTCCACAAATCTTTAAGTCACTATTTCTAGAGTATACACAATTTTATATGAACACTGAGTATAGGAAAAACATTTTTCCGATAAAATAATTTTTTTGTAGATTTTACTCGCATTATTGTAGTAAATAGTTAGACAAAAATAATGAAAAATATCACGATATATATTTCTTTTAAGACAATTGAAATTCGAAAAAAATGGAGTTTGTGGAATAAAATTACCTAAAAGAATTTCTTAAATAATCTCTTTTCTTTTCGAATTTCATTTACCATAAAGAAATATATATCATGATATTTTCATTGTTGTTTTTTGTATTTATTGGTTATATATTGTAAGTAGCATCTACAAAAAAATTATTTTCTTGAAAATATTTTTTTCTTAAGTCCAGTGTTTATATAAGAACCGTATATATTTATATTCTAGAACTAGTGAACCATAGATTTGCAAGAAAGTCCACACAAGACGGATGCAATGCAAACCTATAATTGGAAAATGAAACGAAAGTTTACTAATTTTTAAAAGCAATTATAATTAGTAAATATAATTATATAGAGGTAGCGGTGACAATTTTTATATTATCTAGAAAATAAATAAGTAATTTAATATCGTATTAGAAATCAATAAAAAATTAATTTCATCCGTTTCAATGATACATATATATATATATATTTATGAAATCATTTCAGCCACAATATCGACCTAATAAATATAAGAGAAAACATTCCAATAAAGAAAAATAGATCTCAGTTTAATTTAATTGATACTATTAGAGTGTTCACTTTTTTTCTTTTTACAGTTTTCGATCAGCATTTTAAGTAAATTTTGACTACCCAGTCAGACAAATCTCTAAATAAAACGCGTTAAAACGAGTTAAGAGTGGGTTAAAACGTTGTTTTAACGATAGACAATCGTAGAAACGCCATTTTTTCGATTTTCTAACGCATATTAACGCATTGGAACATTTAAGCGTTAAAATATGTAGCCCTGTTTTTAGATTTATGCGTCTTTATCCGTTGGCAACCCGAATTACACGAGTTTTTACGGGTAGTTTTCTTAACACGTTTTATTACGCCCAGCATTTACTAATTATTTCTATTTTTTCTGTTGATGAAAGGTCAATCGCAACCGCTGAATTGGATTGACCAAGTTGTAATCGATGTGTTTTGTTTGAAGATATTGTTTTATTTAGACCATAAGTTAAAACTTCACCATCACCATCATCATCTAATATATTATATACACTATCAAATAAACCTACTTAAAGAAAAATAAAGCGATGTTTTTCTATATATTTTTCTAAAAATATTTTTCAAGTTTTGAGAACACTGAAACCAGCCAGGTTCACTTCCTGCATTATAGAAACTGTCTAAGTGCTTTCTTTTTTTGCTCATTGTTACTGCTGTATTATCAAAAAAAATCTTCATCGTTTGATTGTACAGATGCACTTGTTACATCATTCGTATTTATATGAACGTCAACATTTGTTGTTGAAGAATTTGAGACTTCAAGCTTCTTGCAGTCATTTGATCTATTGTCTTTTCTTTTAGTCATTGATAAGCATCGACAAGTATATATAACAAAACGATTGACAACTGATGGTAGAGATAGATAGATCTAAAATTTCATATATATATATGCTTATATTTATATTTATATAAATAAAAGAAAAAACTCTAGCATTAATACTAGAACACTTTACCTACAAATATCACATGGTCTTTAAATGAATGAATCACACGGAATAATTCAGATCGATTTAGACAAATGTTTGTTTGTTTTCTTAGTTGAATAGTTTTCTTTTCTATTGAAATTGAAATGATAAAGAATTCTTTGTTCTTATCATATCTGCCGGTTGTTGCTCTATAGAACAAAAAGATTTTCTTGTAATTATGTCAAGTCCGAGAATATTTAGCTTCTTTCTTTGTTTCAATAACATTATTATCTCTTAATGTAGTTGAATCTACACAATTTGACAATAGGCTGATAATTTTAATTAATCATACACAAATCAGTTTTTGGCGTGAATATTTTAAATTTTAGAACGCATTTAAAAATCACGTTTTTTTACTCATAAAAATGAAGAAAAATATAAAACTCTGATATGAAAAGATTGAAAAATGTTTTTATTGAGTTTGTATTTGCCTGACCTCTGTTGACAGTATATTTAGACTTTTGATGTAATGTATAATTTCTCAAGTTAGATCGGTCTCAACATTATGATGAACAGTAGCTGTTCATTTATATAAATTATTATTCTTTTCTTTTCTTTAGATAACTTCCAATGCACACTTAGAAGTAAGTATTTATTTAAATAAATTATAAATAAACCGTATCTTGTTCCTTTATTTAGTTAGAAAAATACTCTCTATCTTTGTTCATCTACTGAGTGATATATAGATCAGTCTCTCCTTGAAGAATTTATTTTCATAAAAAAAAGAATAGTTGACCTACTTTCAACAATTATATCAATACTATCAAGTTTGTACATTGGATCATCCTTCAGTATCTTTTGTTACAATGATGAGATAATGGAAAAGCTTTGTGAAATATTGTGAGTGCCTAATTCAAATCTTTAAGCGCAAAATTCAGTTCGCATTTTGCCTAAACAGCACTACCGATATCATTGCAAATCATACTCACACCCAGCTGATACAGATAAACCAATTTTTTAGAGCGAGTTGATTGAATATTCAAATGATCTCTACACTGAACCATATAGATATTCATAAATTGTTTGACAGATCGCATAAGAGAAATAGTCAGCAACTGATCAGAATGAATAAAAATGGATGTTGTCATGTTTTGCACGTCTCATGCATCAATACAAAAAAAGACTGAAACTAGGGTGAGTATACAAACAGAATGAAAAGTGAAAATCGGAGTACATTGCATACCGTTCATGTCTTGAAAAGGTATCATAAAATGTAAACTCGGTTAATGTTCATGAAAATCGATAAATTGTTCCATTTTTGTTGATCGTATTTTAGCCTGCAAGCAGAAAAGAATTGCTGTAAGATTTTAAAAAAATAGAAGCAACTGTTGGGGCAGCCTAATTCAAAAACATTTTATGGTTTTGAAGGTTTTTGAAAAATACAAAGTAATATGCAGCTGATCTTATCGACTATAAACAAGCCTACCGCTTGAAATTATCAAAATGATCACCTTCATCGGTTTAGCCGGATATTTTATATTTGATAGATGAGAGCACTCTAAAAACAAAATACTATATCACTCAATAACATATAGTTCGGCGTGACCACACGTTACGGAATTTAATTTATTGCTATTGACCGTTCGTTGATCTATTTTTTCTATTGTTTCATGACATGGATTGTCTGCACTTGCTAAAATATTCACTGGTCTCGGATTGCGAGTGTTTGAAAATATTGGAATTAGCAAAGGATCAAACTTTTTAAAAATACAGAATAAGGTATGAAAAATCAGAAAAAGTAGGATATTGAAAATTCGTCGTTTTAAATTTTTCCTGCATCAAATTTTTGTTAAGATTTCATTTTAATTCTTTCTTAAATTAAATTAAATGAGTCAGAGATAATCAGACACAATCAAAATGTTTATTTACACTCACATCATCCCACACTCAAATCCAGTTTTTAAATTTTCAAAAATCGCACTTTGAGTTGTTTAACCAAGAAATATTTTCAAAAAATATCAATGACAGATCATTAGTTGTAGAATTTCAGTCTCTATAAGATTGCCTATTTCGTTTTGACTTTCGTAGCTAAGGACAATGTAGACTCTTATACACTTTCTAACTCAATGTGGCGCTTATGAACTTCCACACAGATGTAGCAATTTCGTTTATGTGTATAACGATTATTTATAAAGAAAAGACTAACATCAATAAAAATCAAATAATTCTGATCATGTTAAGTACCTCAAAATTGGTGGCAAGAAAAAATCTGCACATCAGCGTTACTAAAAATGCCACCCTTTTCTTTGGGTGTGGGTGTGGGTGTGGTGGAGATTTTAACTTGCGTTAATTTACTTTCTTTTTTGTTACCATCTTTTTCTTTATTTCGCCTTCTTATTATTATAATCTTTCCACCAGAAATAATTCCCCTTCTTTAAACATTAACACTCGTTTAAATAGAATAGATACGAGAAGAAGAATGGAATGATTGTAAACGCGATAGAATGAAACAGAGAGAAGAAGAGATAACATACTTATGACAGGAGAGAGATCTCCTGATATAACATTTTTGATGCAATAAATAGTCATTGATTGCTTCTTGCTTCTGTATACATTTTCTGATCTATATGGCTAGTGTTGTTAATAAGTTACTTCAATTAAAATTCATATAGAGACAGAAGAACTGATTGGGTTTAATAGTTTAAGTCGAACAACTCTCTCCAGCAAACAGCTTGATAGATTGCTGTATCTTACATTGGCAACTTGGTTCTGTTTGCATATCAGATTTTGTAAAAGTCTCAGGGTGACCATTATTTGTAAGATACGATACGGAAACAGTAATTGAATAATTACTTTTCGAGAATATAATTAACAAAGGAAAGTGGTTTTTTAAACTTATTCAATCAATTATATGACGAATTTCGAAGATTTCAATGTATGCAAAGAACATTCATTCATTATTCTTTCTTGTATGCAACACAACAGCAACATTCGTGTCTATAGCTTGAATAAATATGCATCATTTAGGAAACAGCCGATGGTGAGCAGTGCATGTGATTATATTATCGTCCTTTTTTTGCATCAAACTGATACCCATGAAAATCAAATTTTATTAAACGGCCCACAAAATAAAAATACAAATAAATTCTGAATGAAATAAAATATATTTAGAAATGGATAAATTCATTAATGTAACTCCATAGAGCACGGTCCCATTGTAAAGCAGTAGTCGTGCAGACATACTGCTTTAGCACATGCAGGTCCTTTGTTATTTTTGCATTCTTGACACAGGTGGTCTACTTTGCAATCATGATCCGTAAGACATGTTCCGTTGATAGCCATAGAGCACGCATCGATTTCAGCACACTTCTTTTCGAGGCATATCGGCTTTGTACATGCTGGTCCTCTTCCTTCCCTACATCGCACACACAACACATTTGAAGGTGAACATTGAGAATCGTTTTCACAGGAACCAGAAACTACATCCAAGATCAAATTGCACGAAATTAGTAGAAGAATAACGAAAATTGAAGATGAAAAATGCATCGTTGTCGCTTTTTTGTGTGCAGATTGTTTCAATTTCACTGCCTTTTATAGTTATTTGTTGTGTAATTATACGATTTTGCATTTTTCTCGTTAATGTGCATGTAAAACTATTTTTGTACGACGTGACAGCTGGTGATTTTTTAATCGATACTTGTCACAATGCAAAATATAACAATGCGAGAGAGAGAAAAAGCATAAAATGAAAATGAATATGTCTTAATTTTTATTCCAAGGGCATTCGGTGAGAATAAAAAGATATATATCAATACTCATAATCATGTCCAAACGCTCACTGCTGACTAATTCAGGAGATAATAATCTTCGTTTATTTAATATTTTTCGCAAAATTATGTCACAATAAGAATGAACTTGTAATGCAGGCTGTGGGCGTAATAGAAAGAAAAATGCATTAATGCATCAGCTCAATACGAATTCAGTAAATGGTTCTTTTCTTAGGAAAATACGGCGAGTTATAGTCGCTTCAAAGAATACATATTCGACGTGGAATATCCACCTATGTTTTGGATCAACCATCTAGATGTAATTGTACTGAGCAATTTGATCAGTGTACCTGTGTTTATTGCTCTAGCGCAAATACAAAACTGGAGAGGACATTGAATTACAAGAGTTTATTTGGTATGTTAAAAAGTAGACTACAGTTAATGCAAATAAAAGATTCAATTAAAGTGGAACAGGGAAAAATTTAAGATCTTTTTACAAGTGTCACCATCGTCCATAGTAGTATAGTAGTGCTGGCTAGTTTAACCAATGTATCAAAGTAATCTTTTTGCTTGTCTGATTGATCAATTTGTAGACTATTTTGATTGAAATTATTTGCCGATTGTATATTTGATGCTGGAGCTTGTGTATTTCGATTATTAGCTTGTTGTTGTTGTTGTTGTTGCCATATCAACACCTGTGTTAGCTGTTGTTGTTGTTGTGCTTGTATCTGCTGAAATATTTGTTCGTTTTGATTAAGAAGAGCTTGTGTAACTACTGAGAGACTTTGCGTAGCAGCAGAAAGACTTTGTGTAATGACTGAAAGATTTTGCTGTTGTTCTTATTGAGCGCGAATAATGGCTTCTAATTTGAGATCTTGTTCTGTAAGATATTTCCGCATCCATTCGTAAAATTTCTCTAACTCTTGTTTAGTATTATCAGCAGTATTGTTATCATCATTGAAATGTTCGTTTCGAAATAGTTCTAAAATATCAGGAGAAATCTCTTGACAAAGTCGCTCCATCAGTTTACATAATTCATTCTTTGTGAGATGTCTCAATTGAAGATGATTCTTCTGGATTGAGTTTTTATAATCGGAAATTATTTTATTAATACGATCACCCATATCGAGCGTGTTATCATTTGTCCTAGAACTGCCCATTATTGTATTGAGCGAATTGATATTTGTTTCAGTTGAAGACGCCGGAGCTATATTTAGAAAAAAAATTCAAATATGATTCTTCAAAAGAACAAGCAGCTGTTACTATTCGTTGTTTGATTTTCTATTTCATTCATGCTTTCAATTTCTACCAATATATCACGTAATGACGTATCAAAATTTTTTTCCGGAAAAAACTATATATTTTCTATCCACGTTTCAATCATTGCCAAGTCACTACTTGGTTTGAAATCTTTTCCCATATGACAAGGAATATAAGGGATTTTGTTTTGCACAGCATACTTAGCTTCTAAATAGATTCACTCATTAGTTAGAACGAATAAAATAGTCGTGATTTTGATTTACCCATCATGCAATAATGGCTGTCTTGGTATTGGTGATTTGTGGGCAGAAGAACAATAGAAGAATTTTCAACTGCCTTTGCCATACTACCTATTATGCTACCATGTAAACATCGGATGTCTTGCCATACCCTGTATCCTTTGTCCTGTTCGATAAAACATTGGATTGCATATTTATAAATTAGTTATCTGTTACCTGAAGAGTCTTATCAATTTTCTCACTGATCTTGTCGCATGTGCCATGACTATAACTTATCATAATGTGTCGATTTTTTTGAAGTTTTTGTTGACTATTGGCCGTAGTTACAGAACTCAGTTGGGTCTGTGCTGGATCTTCAACGTACAAACCAGGATTATATAATCACTTATATGCAATATGTAAGATTTCTCTTTCGTACCTGGTAGGGATGGCAATGGTTCAGCAGACGATTGATATTGATCACTGTTGGTAATAGTTTCTTCCTCTACGATGCTGGTTTCATCAGCATCAGTTCGTAAATGCCCATTTGTACTTATAATTAGTCGATTATCATCTTTAATGATCTCCGAAATTACGTCTATTGTCTGACTAAATTTTCCGACAACCAAATCTATAGAACTCGATGATTGAGATAATTATTGTAGAGTACAATAATATAATCTATCGTAACACTACCTGTTACAGACGTTGGGTATTCGTTCGTGCATGGTTGACCAACCGCATCAGTGCTTTCCGATCGTGATAGATATTGGTCAATATTCTCATCATTTAAGTCTACAAAACAAAATTTAGTATCGTGATTAATACGAAATATGACTCACTGGAATCCATGGATGTATGATTTGTCATAGTTGGTGGAAGAATACGTTCAATAAAATTCTGGAACGATTTTCTTTCAGTGTATGATGAGGGCTTACCTGACTTCTGCTGTCAACAATTGTAAAAGTTTTATTTGGTTTCTATTTCATTGTTAAGCTTTTTTTTATCTGTTTATTTCTTACCAACATAGATATGAATAATGCAGAACGAGAAAAGAAAAATAAATGAAGTATTTACACACAATTTTTAAGCCACATTCCATCAACTTCTTTTTTTATATTCCTTTTTCAAGTGGTGGCTTACATTCAAACATTTTATTTATCGTAGGTTCTGACATGGCAAATGGGAATGAAGCAGGCGACCAAAATTGTAAATATTTTTAATATAAACAGGATTTTTCCCGCATTTCTTCAGTTTCTCAAATATTTTCGTTTGAATTCGCCGAGCTAAAACGAAATGAAGTAAAATAGTCGCCATTGGTCGAATAAATGCGATCACCGAAAATAATCCGGATCATATACAATCGATTCTATGTTCAATATTTCACTTTCCAACCATCTCAGTTGTTAACAGCATCAGTTCTGAATGTAGTTGCTAGCATAAATAGAAAAAACATTGACGCACACGATTCGTAACTATTGATGAATTAGATTTTCGCCGACAAACTGGAGAAAGAAATCAAAACTGAAGTTAATCGAGTCCTGTAACAATTATAGATCAATACTCAATATTCGCGTGTCAAAAGAATTAATCTGATAAATTTACATGTAGGAATTGAACTTTTTTTAGATTTCTCGTCCGTTAAAATCTTCTTCACTAACATATACTTTTAGTAAGAAACTCATACAGATGGTAACAAAAGAAAACTATTATTGAATATATTATAATTGAATTAGGATCTAACTTATTTGGTAATCTTGATGGTGCGACAGCGATTCGAATTTGAAATTTTATTATCAGTAAATTTGAAATAAACAAAGTCAAGTTGAATTACTTCATTTGATCTATTACGGAGAATTTCAAGACTTCTGAAAATTCTCTTACTGATGCTTTTACAATAGATTTTAAATTTTTCATGTAAATATTTTATGCAAAAATTGGAAGAAAAACATTTTTTTTCTATTCCACTTTAAGATCAGTTCTTTGCCTATTCAGTTTTTACATTTCTCATCAGTTTTTTTTATCTGACATAGTATTCTTAGTTGAAAGAATCTATTGGATTTGATATGACTCTTGTTTTCTTCGTGTATGCTTTTGAAAATCTCAAATTCGTTTCATGTACAGTCAACAATTACTGTTTTGAATTGAGACGTTCTCTCATATCCTATATAGTGTAATCAGAATCTAAAATAGTCATATTTTGACGTTTACTTAAACTGAGAGTGGTTTTATGCACTCTAAAAAATATCCGTTCTCTGTGAAACTGAAACGAGCTCAGAAACCCTTGCGGAAACCTTTTTTGGTTTTCGAGAGGTTTTCTAAAATACTTTTTTACTATTGTCGAAAACACAATTCGTATTTTCGAAAACCGTTACGGTATTTTAGGAAACCAATAGTTCCATAAAAGTCAACTGGGTATTCGAAAAGGTACCCAAGGATATCTTTTCGGTTTCTGAATTATTTTATCGCAAACCTAAAAGGTTTCCGAGTTTTCGGAAATTCAAAAAGGTATAGTAGGAAACAGAGATGGGATCGGTTGACCGTTTAACCAAACCGAAATCGGTTCGGTTGGAGACTTTTCAAAAACTCGGTCGGTTACGGTTGGTTAGGCTGAAATTTTTTAAAAATGCGATCGGTTACGGTCGGTTAGGTTGATTAGAATCTGCACGTGCATTGGAAATCGAGTTATATACTAAGCAAGGATCGGATAAATCAACAAATTCAGACGAATCTCTTCATGAAGAATATAATCCTTTATCTTTCTGGAAAAAAATGCATGGTACTTATCCTCTTCTTTCGAAAGTCGCTGCTCGTATTTTTTCTGTACCAGCTTGAAGTGCGGCTGCTGAAAGAGAATTTAGTCTTGCTGGCAATTTAATTACACAAAAACGTGCAAAATTATCACCTGATGTCGTCAACGATATGGTATTTAATCATTCATTCAAGATGCATCAACAAGGACTTGATAATACAGATTCAGATACGCTTGAATTACGTTAATGTGCTGTTATTTTTATTTTTTTCAAAGGATTGTGCAAATATAATTTTTTTACTTAATGAAAATAAAATATTAAGATATGCGTATAATAGAATCTTGGCTTATGAAGTACCACTACCTTAATTAACAAAACCTAAACATCGTTTTTCTTTCATTCATTTCACTTTTGTTGGATTGACGATTTTTCGAAATTCGGTCGGTTACGATCGGTTAGGTTAGAGACTTTTGCGGTTACAGTCGGTTCGGTTGACGAAAAAGGCTAACCGATCCCATCTGTGGTAGGAAACCAAAATCAGTTTTCAAATTTTCCTGAACTTACCGATACATTGCAGAATTCAGAAAGCTTCAGAACGAGTTTTTAAATATCATTTTAGAGTTCATAAACTGTTTCAAGGCATAAAATTGCTGTTAAAAGCTGATTTTAGGATTATTTCTTTCTTTTTAATTGCAGGAAATTTCAGAGGGCTGAATGCATTCATAGCTTTGGCCCATAATATTTGATTATACATGTGCAATCTATAGCATTCAAATACTGTTTCGGATCTGAAAGTTTTTCTCCGTCTTAAATTAATCTAACATTATAAACAAATCCTTAATTTAATCTAAAATACAGATGTAAGAGAAATAATCTAATCTTTATATTTTACTAACAAGTGCTTAATAGATTAACTTAATAATATTATTTTCTTGGGGTTTTCATTTGAATTTAATAAAATACAGGCAAGAATTAATTATTTTGTTTTACAAAAATCAATCAAAATAATAGTATAGAACATTTTTCTGCTATTGAAAAATCGTTTTAATCAATCTTTTACAAAAACTATTAAATTACACTACATAAAATCTTACACGCAAAAAGTCAATTAGAGCGAAATGCGTGCCAAGAATATTGTCGCTAGTATTCATCGGAATAATATTTCTGTTACTTTTTTTTCTGTATTTGCATAAAGAATGATGAATCATCGTTCTACATCAACTTTTATCCATATTTTCCTAACTATAATTATACAACCTAACAAAAGTGAATATTTAAGCCTCCAGTGTACAGATTGATAATGGTAAGTTTAAATGCAAGTATTATTCTCTTCAAATGAAGTTAAGTGTGTCGTCTTCACACCATGATTGGTTAAAAGCTATATAAATTGTAGACAATCGAGTATTTCACGTTATTCAAGAAAGACCTATTTTACGAAATACAAATAAAGCCTTGCCTATTAGAGATCGTTGATTCTCACTCTTCTGTTTTTCATAATTCGCCTACATAATGACTATATCTAAAATTGCAGAAGATACTTCAGTTTCTAGAAAAAGAAGTCAAAAATACTCACTAATCGTATCAGCACCAAATGCGAGGTAGATCAACAATAGCTTTGCATCTTACACTTGTTGCATTTGATGTTCAGAAAAGATTCACGTCAATCGTGCAATATTAAAAATAGTTTTTGAATTCTACTTAACAAAAATATTCATATTTAAATATTCTCACATGTTGCAATGGTAAGTTTAAGAGTTAAGGCATGTGTAATAAACGAAGCCGATACAAAATATTCAAAATGCGTTGTTATTATTATAGATGAATTTTACTGATCCATTCACGTGGAAGATAAATGATGTTTCAGTTTGGTTACTTACTTTCATTTCAAATGATAATATAATCACAGAATTTCAAAGTGAGTCCAATAAGTTATAGAGTTAATATTTTGTTTGATCGTATTTTTTATATCTTAACATCAGTTAATTCTTTGATTATTTTCGCCATATTACCTTGTATCACGCGACTGAACCAAACTTTAAATTAGCATGTGTTATATCAAACTCCTGTGGTGTCACATACAAAAACTTTACTTCGTACAAAATGCATATTCATCGATATTATAAACTTTTACTTCGTCCATCATTACAACAACAAGATTATAATATTAGTACATTGCCAATCCAGCAACCTGATACAGCAGCGACAAATGATGTTATGTATGGAAATAATGATGATGATGATAATGCCACAAAGTCAAATATGAATCCTGACGATCTTGTGAATCAATGGAAAATTCCCATTCGGAACAATTTTGCTTTAGATGACAAAGTGAATCTTTATTCAGTTCAGCAACAGTATACTAGATTTTTACTCGAAATGAGAGAACAACATATTTTACCTCAAACGGTAATTCAACCAATTACGACTCATATTGTGAATTTATTAGATGATATGATGGATTTTGTCGAGGAAAAAGCAATACAAGAGAATATAGTATTATACAACAGTCTGTAACAACCATAACCACGACAACTATATCAATTGTTAGACTGCGAGATATAGCAAAGCAAATCGAAGAATCAATCGTGCTTTTAACTCGAAATGAATATCAATTTATTTATTGAGTCATGTAAAAACTTTTTTCATTACTCGTCACCACTTGAAAATATTCTTTCATCAAATCAGTCAGAAACAGAATATTCATATTATATATCGATCAAGAATTTGTTTAAAAAAATTAGAAAAAGATGAAATGATATCTCGCTTGTTAGAAAATATTCAAAATAATGCTGCAGTAATGCATAAAGACCCGGATTTAATGTTTTCGTTTCAAGATGGGATTAAAGGAGGAATGATTAATTAAAAAACGTTTTTGATTCAATTGTATGTCGATGGAATTGGTGTAACGAATCCTCTTGGACCAAAAAGAGATCAACATAAGTTGACACTTGTGTATTTTACTTTGGAAGATATACCAGATATATTCCGATCTATATTACAATGTATTCATCTGGTAGCCATTTGTAATACAAAGTATTTAAATGATGATATGAAAATGAAAAATATTTATAATCCTATAATTAGCGACTTAAATGATTTACAATCATCTGGTTTGATTATCAACACTTTTAATAGTCAAATTTATTTCACATTTACAACAATGGCTGCTAATAATTTAGCTGCACATGAAGTTGATGGATTCCAGCAGAGTTTTAGTTTCGGATATATTTGTAGACGATGTTTGATAACGTATGAAAATCGCCTCATACCATTAACTGATGTATATTTCGTTCGAAGAGTAGCTATGCAGCACCAATGTGTTTTACAATCACTTGAAAATAATCCGCAGATAAAATCAATTTGTGGTATAGTTGGACCAAGTCCATTAAATGATCTACGAAATTTTAATTCTTCTTCTTCACTACCAGGGGATGTTATGCATGATTTATTTGAGGGTAACTATTAGGAAAAAATGATTTTGCTTATATATTATCGTTCTTTTTTTACTTTCAGGCGTATGTCCACTCATTATCATGGCTATGTTAAAAGAGGCATCAAGTTCACGGTTAAATACTTTTTCTGCCATTCAAACGAGGACGGAAAATTTTATTTATGGTGCACTGGATACATCAAACAAGTCTCCTCCAATACAGATTAAACATTTAAATAACGATTGTATTACAAGAATTGCATCTCAAAAGTTCTGCCTATTTCGTTTATTTATCATGCTCTCAGATATAGTTGATCATCTACAATTGTTTAAAATTTACCTTATTTCACGTGAATTACTGGATATGGTATTAGCTTTACCTCAAAGGAAAAACTGGATACCATTTATGGAAACGTTGGCGATAAATTTTCATTGTATGATGCTAGAGATGCTACCCGATAAAGTAACACCAAAGGTACACTATGCTACTGAGTACACGAGGATAATAGAGGGTGTGGGTGTGGGTCTAAGTGAGGTTCATTGTTATCAATACACACTCACACTCGCACAACACCACATTCACACCCACTCACCCCACGCCGCACCCACACCAACACCCACACCCACACCCTTTGGCATACTCTTTCTCGCTCTAAAGGTAAGTATTATTCCATTCATAGGATTCATTAAACGTCGCTGTGTTACGACACACAATCAAGCTACAACTTCCAATGCACCGAAAGAGATGTATAAACGGCTTAATGAACTTGAAGATCGATTAAAACAGATCGAGCGAACAATGGAGAAATGCTCAGCATCTATCCACATGCACCTACACTTTAATAGATCCAACTAGACTTATTGTTATTGACTACATATGCAATTTGGCGATATGCGTTGATGCCGTCGTGTCTGATGCTTCTTGCTTTTTTGTTTCCGCGACTGAAGGGAGGGTCATACGAAATAAAATGCGTTAGCTCATCGGTTTGCTTGCTTGATTGTTTATGATCAAAAAAAACATTTTCTGAATTGAACCCCAGAACAAAAAGACTAACCAACACGGACTGCAATTCATTCGCTACCCACATCCCACACCGCGATTAACCATATTACTGTTGCCCCCCCCCAGCGAGCATTTCAACCAATCAGACTTCGAGGATATGAAAACACGTAATTTGAACCTTAAAATGACCAAGACTTCGTCAGTGTGTAGTAGCAGGGGTACCACGCATCATCGGAGTGATGCTCTCAACGTGACGGAACTCATTAATCAAATTTTGGAAACCCGAAAACAAGCTCATTCCCGTTAAAATGGCGAACGTTGCTAAGTATGAGATGGTGAGAGTATGAAACTTGAATAATCCACTCTCGATAACACAAAGGCGTAAGCCAACTTAATTACCAGGGTGAACAGTGAGTCTAAATGCCTGGTTTTTGCGGCGAACGTGTGCTGGCCGGGGGTGAGCGCTCCTAAGGTATTCTGTTCTAACAGTTTTCTATGTGGCTATTACACCATGATACCACAGAAGGTTCACTTCGGTTATCTAAATGGAATATATATGCGTTCCTCAAACCTACGGTTTTTTAGCAGTCTTCGTATCCACCTGACTCAACGATTAAAAGACAAGATGATAATGAACTCAACATGTCGCTGTGAAACTTCAAGCATATCCCAGTTGGAGACTGAAAGAGTGTGGGTGTGGTATGGGTATGGTTTATTGCTATCAATAAACAGCCACGCCCACACCCATGTTACAAAAAATATTATCTAAAAAAGAAAGTTCGAGGATTCAGATACATGACAAACTGGCTCTTGTAGCGCATCTCTTGCTCAATCGAACTAATGTTCGTATATATGCTTTAGAACTGACAACCGTGGATGATCCACATATATTAGAATGTGCTGTCATTATTACGGACAAAAACTTGAATGAATTGGAGCGTGGTCATTGGATCGTTCACTATGAAAAGGCTAATCTAGAAATAATATCTGATTTCCACCAGAAAACATTCAAAAGCGTCAACGAACGTATGAAATGTTTCAAATACGAACTTTATCAGGGCTCATTTATTCAAACACTAATATGTTTTCTTGATTTTGCCTAAATGCGTGTGATTACTATATTTGTGTTATTTAGGTGGAAATGGTCTATTTGATGATGTTTTCGCGTCAAAAACAACAAAGGAAGAAATGGAAAGCCAACTATTGGATTTGATTAAAAGACATTGTCCTGAAAAACGTTGCCCATTGACTAGTAGTTCCATACACTGGGATCGAGAGGTTGCTCGACTTCGGATGCCGTCAGTTTCAACCATCTGCACTATCGTGTCATCGATGTCAGCTGCTTCCATAAAATGGTGCAACGATGGTCAACATCAGAAAAGTGGATAGAGAAAGAAAAAGATGTGGAAAACGCCATGGAATAAAAGCATCGACACCGTTCAGTGAAAATACATCGACCAACGTATGACATCGAAAGATCATTGGAACTTTTAAAGTTATTTAAACCATGCTTCACTGCATTCTGATAACAAGATGCAGTTCAATTTTCTGACTAATACATTTATAGTGTGCTTTTTATCGGATGAATAACACTGCCTTTGTAAAGGAGAATTTAGTAGAAGACAAGCTATTTCAGCTTTGGTGTAACCAGTTCGATTATTTCTGGCTCGAATCCTTTCTATCAATATATTGTGCATTGATCTTTATAACTGTTCCGTGTAGATGATGAATCAAAATTAGCATTCAACAATTTTATCTGAGTAACATTGTAGAATTTAGTTGCTTTTCAGAGTCTGAGAAGGTATTTTAACATACTTGTTTACCTGGTTGCTTTCTTTGTGATGTATCTTACTTAAAAGTGGAGATCAAACATTTCATTCAAGAGTTTGGTGTGAGTCTGGGTGCAACGACCGATGTGGGTGGATCTGAGATGTCAAAATCAATTAACGAAAATCTCACACCCACGCCTTCGTTGCTTCATGAACTGAATTTGTCTTCCCGTGATATTAAAGACAATTGATTTCAATATGAGTACTCATGAGTGAGGAAAAGGTTCTCCTATTCACACTTTCTAATATTTGTCGAAACAGCGGTTCTCTAGTTTGAAGAAACATTTCTTTGTAACTGTTGATGATACTCTGTGATTAATAGATTAGCTAACTCAACCAAGTTCAGAAGAAAAATAAAATATCAATCGATTGAAAATCTTTGCTCTTTTATCAAAATCTTGTTTTATTTTTGACTAAAAGTTTGATAGATTCTATTCATACATATCATTGGAGAAGAGGATTGAAAGAGAAGAATATCAATGTGTATGCATCAATGGAATTCAATAGTAACTCCAACATGTTTGGGTATGACAGTCAATGTCTGAGAAAGTCCACCAGCATTAACTTCAGGACCACCATCAACAAATGTCACTTGTTGTAGCATACGAGCTAGAATTACTTTTAGTTCAAATCGAGCCAAATCTTGTCCACGACATTAACGATGACCACCTCCAAATGGTAGTAATGCACATGGATGATGATTTTTATCTTCATTAAGAAATCTTTCTGGATAAAACTGTTCAGGATCGATATTCCAAAGACGAGTATCTCGACCGAGAGCCGACGTCGGAATAAGTACTTGATCACCTTTGTAAAGTCGAATACCACTTTTGGGTACGCAGTCATCAACAACTACTGAACGACTTGTTCCATCAATCGTTGGGGAATAACGAAGTACTTCGTTGATAAAACAATCCAAATAAATGAGTGAATCGACACGATCCACTGTTAAATATTGACTACTACTATCGTGCATCAGCTCTGTTTGAGTTTCTGTTGAACTCGTGGATTTTTACTCAGCTGATAAATAGACCAAGCAAGAGCAGTCGATGTTGTTTCATAACCAGCAATCAAAAACATAAGCATCTCATCAAAAAGTTCTTTTCGTGATAGGCCTGTCAATAAAAACAAATCTTACAAGTAAAAAATTAAAACTTCATAATGAACGATAGTCATAGTTTAATTTGAAATTATATTCTATAAAGCTGATTGCTAAATTAGACAAGCATGTGCTATGTATGCATACTAGTATATAGAAGGCGAGCTCATGTATTGGAAACACATCGATATTTTTATATTAACTTCAGCAGTGTTCAGACTTCCAAAAAAGGAAATTTTGGAAGTTTTGGAAATTTCAAGTACTTGTGTTCTAAATTGTTTGGTACTTCCCAAAATTATACAATTTCCGAAATTTCTGAAATTTCCAAAATTCTGTACAAAGCGAAATTTCCGAAATTACAGAAGATTCCGAAATTTCTAAACTTTCAAATATTTTCAAAAAATTTTCATTTGCTTTGCTATGTAGTAATCGAGTTGATGGAAGCTTCGGAAATTTCTGTAATTTCCTTTTTCGGAAATCTGAACATACCTCATTAACTTTGAAAAGTCCTCGAATCATGAAAATTACAGAACATCAATATAGACTTCAATTATCCGTTGACTAAACTGGAAATAGTTCACTTGCAGTATCGCAAACAAAAATCTCAATTCATTTTATTTCCTAAATATTCAAACGATCTTTTCATCTAAAACTTAATTTTCTGATAACTTCTTTAGAAGGAGAAAAACATCTCATGCTACACAAACCGATCCAGAAAAATCGGTTAACCGCGCTTATGCAAGCTATTTTAGTGACTTTACGGTGTAAAAACCGACGATTAACCGGTGGTTTCCGATCGGTTTGTGCGATATGGGATGTTGTTCATTTTTCAAATGATTATCATCAGTTCTCATGATGTTCATTGTTAACAGTGCGGGATAGGGCTTGTCTAAACCACTACATCCATTATAAGTTTTTGCGACTCAACTGATCTCTGATTCGTTATTGAAGCCAACGAAAGAGTTCTCATTAGAATAAGACATACTATTCTCTGAAGTCGCTGATTGGATTGAATTTTTATTATGAACTGTTGTGCAGATGAAGTATCCCAGAGCGCAAAATAAACATTTGTTCAACAGCAAGCACTGCCAAAAATCCAATAAACAAGAAACATTTTCAAATTAAAAAAATTTCTAGCTCTCAAAGCTTTCAAGACTTTATGACGAGTGATAGAAAATGATAACTTATTTAAATAAGTGTTTCATAGATAAACTTTACCTGTTTTGTCTGCTTCCTTTTTTCTTGCTTCGGCTGGCTCATCTGCTTATAATGAATTAACAAGTGGTGCTATTAATGAAGTTTTTTTTCCGTTGCAATCTTGAATCAGGAGTTTCAGCTAATTCTTGTTCAACCATTCTATGAAGATATCGCTCGACGGTTGCAGATGCTCGTCTATATTTAGGACTCAATTTCAGATAAATAGTTGATACGATGCTAGGCGCATATATAATCATTCTAAATATACTCATGATATCTCGCAAAGCTTTTGTCAATTCATTATTATTTCCAGAATCATTGCCATCAAGCGTCTCCAAATCGTAGTCAAAAGCAATTAACCCAAATATTTCAAGTAGAAGATTTTGACACTGCTCGACAACATCCGTATGTACCTGCCCAGTTGGTCTAGCGTGCCATCTATCTAAAAATTTGTCAATACCATCGATCACGATGTTAATATTTGAAATAATCTTGCTGCGGCGAAATAATGGCATAGCAAATGCACCATGCCGTTTGAATTTGGCACCTATAAATCATAAACAACAAATCTTTTTTGAGACTACAGCAAAATAATGGAACATACCTATGTTACAAATGATACTATTGGGTAGTAAAATGCTGAACTTTTCTAAAAATATTTGCCCTTGGTCATATATATTTCGATGACTCAAAATGTATTGAACATCGTCAATATTATGTACGACAACAAAATGGATAAAACCAAGCCAATATTGATAAATATCACCGAACTGTCCATTCAGTAAAATGTAAACTTCTGAAGATACTCTTCGACCAGATAATAAACTTGTTTGAATTATATTTCCAAAAAATAAATGCGGTGATAAGCCAGGGATTGGGCCACGAAGTGTGAAATATTTAAATTTTATGTATACGAACAATAAACCGGCAAAGAAAAGAAATAAGTACAACATCATTTTACTATCGCATTGCGAATATGAAACCGTTCGTATCCTTTTATAATAGTAAATGTATGACATGCACTCACATGTAATGTTACTTTTCTGTCGCTACTTTCATTTTCTTTTGTCGTACTCACATGATGCTTAAAATTGATACTAGCATGTGCACGACGATTGATTTGTATATTACATTTCTAGACAAGACAAGTCATGGTGTATTGGGTTTCACGAGTATCCCGTTATTTGGCGAAGTACTAAACATACATGTATATTGCTCGTGCCTAGTACCTGTATATGAATGATAGGAAATGCATTGTTGTAAGAGTATAGTCGAATTGACACACATCTGAGATCATTTATTGCTTTGAAAGCTTTAACAACACTAGTCTCCAGTATTTGAAAAAAATAGATATGATTTATTGCTAATACATAGTTGAATTCTAGTATTTCAGAGAATCATTATAACTTCGTTATTAGAGGAGTCTAAGAATCCACTGTTGCTTTAAATGGAGTTAGCAATAGCAACTAAGTCTTTATGAAATAGGATTTCGAAATGCATTCCTGTTTAATATTTATAGTCATTTTACTGCGGGGATCCCGTGGAAAAAACCAAAAACATTTTCGCTTCGTAACATTACATTTAGCTTTTTTCAACTTAGGAGTGAATCGTAGAGAATCTTTTTGGTGAAAATTTACCTCTTATTTACAGTTTTATAGCAAAAAAATCAAATTGTGCCAAACTGGTAGAGAGCAATTTCAATTTTCGTGATCAAAACTCGTATTTGAGCCAGCTGCGAAATAAGCAAATGATGAATATAAAAATCAAACCGTAGTATGAAAACATTCCTTCGAAAGGCTGCAAAAAGCTATCTGTTCTTGAATATAACGACTTTCATGAGTGCTTCAGGGGGGCAAAACCTTCAATTGAGTGGATGCAATTGAAAACCACTAAAATACATTTTCCATCGAATGCGGTTTCACGATCAGCGACCACTAAACGTAATTTATCCTTGAGTTTAGTTTAACACTCGAATTTGATGCTATTTTTGAGCAATTTTGAAACCACTTATATCTAGATAGTCGAAGTATATTTGTGCATGCCCATTGCTTCTGACCTTTCTCTCCATCAGTAGAGCAGCAGCTGCTGGTCTGTCTAACCCCCATACAACTGAGTACTCATATTTCACAATTTTCAGTCCACTGCAGTTTGTTAAACTCAGAAAAACAATCGATTCTTCAGGCACGAACTCTTCACTAGAAGTTGGAAATTACGTATTCATTAAATCTATTTCTAACAAAGAATGCACTGTGACTATCTCTGAGAGCCTGCATTGAAATAAAACTCGCCACTATTAACATCAAGTATGATCAAACAGAAAACCAACTCCCATTTCAATACTGAACACTTCCCAGATGAAATAGATTTAAAATATTCCCATTAGAAACTAGTCGATCATCAACGTATCTGAAAATGATATTAAGCGTACGCTTCATCCTAGAAAAAAATTCAGTTATTCCTGTATCACTCTTCACAATCTCGAACACACTGTTTTTCTAGGAAAATCAAAGACAAAACTATCATAGTTAAAAATAAAGTACGACTTCTGAAACTTCGATTATCTATGGTCGAACTAAATGCAGTTCAAATATCTTCCAAAACATACCCAATCCTAGAAAATTCGTTCCGAAATTTTTAAAACCTGACTTCAGATTCGGGTTCCCCGACCCCGATTTACTTTCGTCAAGCTTTATAGCCCAGGTCGAAAAATCTGACATAAGATCTTATGAAATACATGCAAGATCTTTGAATATGGGCGAAATCTTACAAGAATCTGACAAAAAAACGTAGTCTCTGAGATCTTATATCAAGTCGCACAGTCAGATTCTTGAAAGATCTTATTAATGTGTAAGATCTCTCAAGAATCTGACTGTGCGACTTGATATAAGATCTCAGAGACTACGATTTTTTGTATGATTTTCGTATGATCTTGTAAGATCATACAAGATCAGATTCATATTCTTATCAGATCTTAGTATCTGATTGTTTGTCCTGGGATATGATATTCGGTACATTCATTGTCTGCCCCTTGTCGGAATCCGATAGGACCCTACTATCGGAATGATTCTCCTGGGTAAAAAAGTTTAATCTTTGATTATTTACCTCCAGAAAAAATAAGTTAACTTCCATAAAATGTGCGTAATTACATCAGTCAGATATGTTGCACATTTGTGTGTTCACTATTTGCGAAAATTCTTCTCGAATTTCATTACGAATCTTTACTTTTCGCCAAGAATTTTTAGGTAGTGTCTCAGGCGACTTTGGTTTGTCATATGTGCTGCTTTTCTAATACAAATTTCTATCGATCATTATATCAATAGCAATTAAGTATTATATCCTATTTTTTACGAATGTGCCTACACGTTTGAATGATTGTAGATTGCATTACAGCTTTCTCATACTAGATTTATCTCTCATGGATAAAAAATCTAACAAAAATATTGATAGTAAATCGTAAAATCTAAACGCATTCAAACTATTTTTTCTTTTTCACAGATTTAAAACTTCATCAAATACAACCCATTCAAAACAAACTGATAGTGATCATAATGATGATGGTGAAGTAATAAATGTTGATGATAATGAAGAAGTACACGAAGATGTCAGTGACGATGATTACGATAGTGATATTTCTGAAGAACATGATTTTTCACATGATGATAGTACTTCCTATATATTATCGGTGACCACACACATCGTCGCACCATCACTTCGTCGCACGACAATTCGTCGCAATATAAATTCCTTGTGGTAAGTTAGTCGTATATAAAGGAGAGAGTACATTAATTGAATTAAGCGATTTTGTTCAATATGCTATTCAATGAGTCACCTTCATAAATGTATTTCATTACAATAATAACACTCTCTTTTATTACTACAATTTCTTTTTTTCAAAAAAATGACACAAATGTTAATTTACAATTCACTTTTTTAAATTAAAATTACCCAAAACTTAAAGTAAAATTTTGACTAAAGTTCTACGAAGTTAACTTTATAATAAATTAATTTTTTTTCAAATTAAAATGTAATTAAAATATAGCTTTACACGTAAAAATTTCTTTCTCGTCTTGATAATTCTTTTTAAATTAAAATGTAATTAAAATATAGCTTTACACGTAAAAATTTCTTTCTCGTCTTGATAATTCTTTTTAAATTAAAATGTGTTACCTCTCAAAAATGATATCAATAAAAGACTACTGACTTATAGAATTTATTCGGATACTTCATATTTAATGTTTGTAATATCGAAAAGCTAAAAATCCATTTCAAAAGTTTCCAAAACCACTTCATTCAATAGCCGAGTAACTTTGCAAATCACAGAAAATTATCCTAGAAATTACTAAACGAATTATACAGCTCAAGATAGAGCACATTTTTCTTTCGTTTCTTCTTGGCTTCTCTTAGCTCCAGATTTCATCAGAAATCGTCTCCTTAAAAGACTTGAGTTGACTTTCATTTGATAGCAGATTATTTGCAATGTCACAGAAGAATTTTACAGAACTAAATAATTTTTTCAGTACTGTTTTACAGAACTAGATCATTTTTTCTTCAAAACGAATCTATTACCCAGGTCGAACATACACGGTCGTATACGACGGTAAATCGCCGTATTTGGACGTTATNGAGATTTACGATCGTAATACGGAGCCATGTAATACGGCCAAATACGGCGATTTACCGTCGTATACGGCAGAAAACGGCCGTATACGGCCCGTATTTCACCGTATACGGACGTCGTAAAGCTCGTCCTGGGTATATCCATCATATCAATCTAGTTACTATTCCATAGAGTGTACATTTACGTGATTAATTGAATAACATATTGAGCAAAATCAATTAATTCAATTAATGTACTCTCTCCTTTATATACGACTAACTTATCGCAAGGAATTTTTATTGCGCGAATTGTCTTGCGACGAACTGTCTTGCGATGAACTATCGTACGACGACGTGATCGTACGACGAAGTGATTGTACGATGAAATGATTGCGACGAAGTGAACGCGACGAAGTGTCGTGCGACGATATATACGAGTGCCATATTATCTGATGAAAATGCATTGGATAGTAGTGATGATAATG
This sequence comes from Rotaria socialis, assembly GCA_905331475.1. NCBI lineage: Eukaryota > Metazoa > Rotifera > Eurotatoria > Philodinida > Philodinidae > Rotaria > Rotaria socialis. The sequence continues at coordinate 6,588 of CAJNYU010003387.1, read as the reverse complement.
AAGTTGAAGACGACGATGAATATTTATTCCCACTAAATGGTAGCAAGGAACGTCGAAATACTGAAGAAACAATTATTGGTATTACTGCTAATCCTAGTGATTTATCATCAATCGTTCACAATTTATGACAACGTGTTAGAAGATTAATTAAATTTATTCGAAAATCAAGTGTACTTGATCGTAATATTCGAAATCAAATACAATTAGAAAATATAGAAATCATTCGATCTGCACATGAACAAAGCGTTAAATCAGTTAAACTAAACAATGCTGTTTTGGACTTCCGTATTCGATGGAATACGACTTATATCATGATATCACGGTTCATTGCATTAGGCTCTATTATTACTAATATCACATTATTACCTAGTATTGAAATTGACTTGAAAAAGGGCAATGTGAAAAACTTCGACACTTATCATTTTCTCAATTTGATTGGTTCATATTGGCAGCACTAAAAGATGTCTTATTTCCATTTTATCGTGCAACAACACTACTTTCAGAATCAAAATATCCAACCCTGTCCTTTGCTTATTTAGTTTCAACAGGGTTGAAAATTTTTTTAACAACTATCAAAGATGATCACCCATTACAAAATTGCGTTGAGGCAATTGTTACTAGCTAAATTTAGCTACTATTTTGAGTAAGAAATTAGTTGAGAACAAAAACGTGCAACTTTAGTATGTATAATTGATTTACATTTATTCAAGTTATAGATTTTTTGAAAGACATCAATAATTTTTAGAAAAAGACACTTTTTTGAACTAGGATAATCTAAGTTAATATAGTTGTCTTCTTTATTTTTAACTCGAAAAAATTTTGTATTTGACAAAATCTCATAGTAAAGTCCCCGCGCTTACTTAAAATGTAACACTCAATATGGCTGATTTTACGAATCCTTTGGCGATTGTTCCCTTCTCTGAATTGTTTAACATGTTTCTACGGCATATTCTTACTTAGTCTTTCTGAAATGTTAAAAGACAGTTATTTAGTGTATTATATAGAGATGCAATAAATGAAGTCTGTAGGCAAATATGCATAAGGATCGCCACAGCTTGCGACGTTTCTATCATAATGTTAGTCATTAATATCTAGCGAAGGTGCTTATTCCTACTCTATATAGTTCGATAATCTTCTTTGATAATATTTTGAAAAAAAAATCATCAGAAAAGCGAACAATTTAGAACTTGCTTTACGAATCAGGTTTCTTGAAAAAGAAATACGATGCATGTGACCTATCATATTTTATTTATATTTTTTCTACAAAATAGACTAAATATAAAAGCAATATTTTATTGCACATCAGATCTTCGAATATGTATATTAGATAGCTCCATAAGTTTGACAATTTCTTTGTGCAAAGAAATTCAATATTTATTTATTTTATTTACTTTGTTAGATTGCAGCTTTCTTAGACCCAACAGCTTATCGATATTTAACTGATGAAGATAGTAGTGAAGCTGAAAGAATACTTTTATCAGAATTTGATGTTACCCAATTATTTGATCGATTACAAATTGATACATCAGTAACAACAATGATGTCAATGTCAACATCAAGACCATTAGGACATCAAAGTACTCAAAATAGTACAACATCTCAAGAAAAATCTACGTTAGATGAATTTTTTCGCATGTGTGAAATGCCTTCAGCATCCAATATAACAACAAATTCCATCAAAAAGCAGTTATCATTTAAAGAAGAGCTGTGTCACTATATGTCTACAGCTGGTTCAAGTTCTAAATTCAGTGAATACTGGTGTCAGCACGAACTGCTTCTTCCTCAACTGTCACAGTTTGTTAAAAGATACAATTGTATATCTGCAACAAGTGTTCCCAGTGAGTCGGCATTTAGCATTGGAGTATACTTGCGACGCAAAGCTCGATCGTCACTTTCACCAACAGCTTTGAGATATCCAATGATTTTACGTGAACAGGCAAACATTTATCTTTTCACTTTCTTTCTTTTTTTTGTCTATCAGCTTTTTTCTAGAAATTTGTGTAAATTAGGAATTAGAAAAATCAAATGTAAAACAATAAGACTTTTTTACTAGTCTTAGACGATTGATTTCTCAAAATAAAACAGGTTCAAACTTGTATGAAAAATTTATCTTACTCAAGGAATGGCTTTCAAAATTATTCTCAGCATGTTATCACTTATACCTTTGTTATTGTGACACTAGAATTACGTTATAATATCTGTAGTATATGTTGAAGTGGAAATAAAAATTTTAGGGTAATTTAAAATTGCCCTAGAGCAAATTAAAATTCACGAACGATTGTAATTTCCCCTACAACATATGCTTTATTTCTATAGTTAATCAGTTCTTTATCATTATTTTGAGCATAAGAGTACTAGTGTCAGTCTTAAGATATTACATTAGTAAACCTATTCATATGTTAAAGTAAATGCACAAGGAGATTTAAGAGCTTCTTGATGTATAGTTATTTAGTGTACTGATCGAGTTTTTCAGATACTTCTCTTTTAAAAATCATAGAAAATCTCATGCCTATGATATTACTTTAATATTTTATACTTTAGAAGAACAACAATGAAAATGCACAGTAAGTTTCATTAATACTCCTCACTTTTCACCACCACAATACAACCTTATTCAATAATACCAGGTCTCCGATTGGATCCTTAAAAAAGAGGATCGCTTGTACACGTAATATATGAACTAATGTCCGTAATACGACAAATCACGTGTTACGCGACTAAAGTTCATTTATTACGTGGACAGGCAATCCTCTTTTTAAAGGGTACAATCGGAGGCCTGAATAATACCGATAAAACATATTCTCTCTAGCATATAGAACCTAGATAGACGTTGAGTTTATGTGTACATGCAAACTATCTATTTTACGGATTTGCCAATTTTTATTCTCAAATTAACAATAAAGACAAGATTTTAAATATCGATTTATTTTTTTCGAAGTTATCGATGCATAACGGCGAGATAAAAATCAAAAATTAACTTGGAATTTTCACTACTTTACTTTACTTTACTTTACTATTCGCGTAAAGTAGATCTATTTTACTTTATCGGTGAAGTACAGATGAAGTTGCACTCCTAGAGTCACAATGATTCATGATATGAAAAGTAAAATTATTCAAGAACAAAAATTCTATATTATTACTATGTGCTGCACAACTACTCTGGCGTATTAAATGTCAGATTTTCATGTATAATGAAACTATTATATAACAAAAACAAAGATGTAGTATCAGGTTCAACAGATCTTCATCTAACTTATGACAATTGAAGATGACATTTTTCATTTTTACCGATATCGATCCATCTAATTCAACAGATAGGCTCACTCTTTTTTCATCGAATGAAAGAAAATTCAAGATAAATTATATATATTTGTAAAGGAAGAACTTGTGAAGATATTGATTTTATGCTGCTAGAGTTATATCGAAAGCTACAATAATTCGTAAGAAGCAAAGATACTTGTTGTTTCGTGTGCACCGTTATGGCGTGTTCAATATATTTTAAACTGCTACACCCTGAAGAAATCGATGGACAATAAAGGTTATTGGATTCTTTAATTCTAGCAGAGTCCATTGGAGCTTCACTTTCTCCATAGAAACTCACGCTTGGTTCTAACATTTCATGCAAGATTGATAATCTGACTGATCAGAGCCCTGATAGAAAAGAAAACAGAAGAAAAATACTAGCAGAGAACCTAATAGCATTTTAATACCGTTAGAAAAGTTAAACTGAATTGCAAATTCTCCCTGTTTTATTTTCAATCACGTTTGATTTCGATAGGAATGTACAGAAAAAAATGCATCAAAACTATATCAAATCCCTTTGCTTATGCAGTACAATAACGGAGGTTGCAACTCGGTGGAATAATAAGACCCCATACATAAAATGAACCGCAGTTTGTTACTTGAATCGTATTTGACCAATTACAATTGTTCGACCTCCAAACGTAGCATACCGTTCCATTATTAGAGACACCTGATGCTGGCAGTGAACCTGAATACCAACCAGTACCTTGAGTATCACATTGATTTGAAGCTGGAGCAGATGTTGCTAATTTAGTTCCACCAGCCCCATTAAATCGAACCCAGGTCGTATTTAAGCTGAATAGAGTTCTATCGCATTGACTTCCAGCAGCGGCTGTTGTTAAACGCGTCACATCATTGATTATTGTATAAGATGAGCATTCAGATGGTTCACTATTAGTCGTTCTTGACGTAGTTGCAGTTGTTGTCGTAGTTGCAGCTGTTGTCGTAGTTGCAGTTGTTGTCGTAGTTGCAGCTGTTGTCGTAGTTGCAGTTGTTCTCGTAGTTGCAGTTGTTGTCGTAGTTGCAGTTGTTCTCGTAGTTGCAGTTGTTCTCGTAGTTGCAGTTGTTCTCGTAGTTGCAGTTGTTCTCGTAGTTGCAGTTGTTCTCGATACTAAAAATAAAAGGAAAAAATATGGGACATGAAATTTTTGAAAAACTAGTTACAGCTGGTTGTTGCGAATGGTCCTGTATGAGTAAGCGCAAGGGATACTGGTACGATAAATGAAGCCGCAATAAGGACTACTACACCAGTAACAGCAACAACTATGCATATTTTCGAACGAGCAGTTACCCTTTTATTAGAAAAAGTATGCATATTATCAAAGTCATCATCTCTCCGAAAGAATCGATTTACTCACGCGATGTTTACCGGTACCGAAGTGACATTATTTAAATTAATATTGGGATGGCGTGATGATGCCTATATGTTTTAGTCGATTGTTAAATGAATTCGTAAAATAGTTACTCACCAACTTTGGAATAGCGTTCGAATATGACATTGAAATTATAGATTTGAGACAGGAAATAATTTCAAAAGTTTCTTTGAACCTCGCTATTAGCGCATGCCTTCTTTTATACTGTTGCTTGAGTTTCAGTTCGATGAAACAGGCATTCTTTTTTTTTCTTTACTTTAACGACATTCTATTCATTTTTCTAGTTGTCATGCTATTAATAGAATTAAAATGGAAACCAATCTATTTTACTAGTTGCAGAGAGTAAAAAATATAATGCCTATATGAATTTAGTGATGAATTTCTACTTTCTTGAAAATAAAATATTGATATTCACGTTTGGATTTTATAGAGTAAATTAAATTGAATTTCTATTGTTTGGAAAATCAAGCATTTTCGAAATAATAGAAATTCGATGGATGAATCATAAAAGTTTGAAAATATGTAGCTTATTAAAAGTCGATTTTCTAGAAAATAGAATTAAAAAAATTATAGTGTATTAGCGAGAAAAATAAACCCGGTTTTTTATGCTGATTTATTTTTCAATTCTGTAAGATTGAAAATAGACACTAACGTCAGCATGATTCAAAATTATGAATAAGAGAATGAGAGTCGATATTGATGTGATCAGTGAGTGAATATAGGTTGTTTCATAAGACAGGTGCGCACACTGTAATTTTTATTGAAATTTCAGGAATGCCAAGATCGACTTTAGGTATGGTCACCTAATTTTTAAAATTCATGATTCGCTAGTTGATTTTCGGATTTCTATGAAATGCTTGATTTTTACAAAAGTAGAAAGTCAAATTTATTCGCCAGCAAAACACCATTCGTTGAAAATCGGTATTGATTTTCATAGGCTTGAAAAAATCTGGTTGAATTCATATAGCCATTCCTAGAATATCCTTGATTAAACTCCCCAAGTAAGCAAAAAATGAAGGGAAACTGCCGACATGACTAGTCAGAAATGTCCGCAGCTGCCGTCAAGTCTACTCTGAAACGTCTTGCATACCCGTCTTGGCTAGTCAGCTTAATCAGGAGTGTCTTACAAACACGTCTGTACTAGTCTGAAATGTCCGTGAGCCCAGTCATGTCTAGTCCGTACTGTCAGTTGACCTAGTCCAGACTAGTAAGAAGATTAAAAACAGAGGTTACACGGTGGATTTGAACATCCAGCCCAACAGTATTCGAGATATGACGGACATCCTGACGGGAGACTTGGATACTGAAATAGACTGCCGTAAGTATATATAGTCTAAACTTATATATTGACTCCCATCCATACATAGAAGATGAGAAACAAACCGATGTAAACGGTATTGACTAGTCTGAAGCATCTTTTGGACACCTCATGACTAGTCCGTTTTTAAGAAGTGTTTATTTTACTCAATGCTTATCGAATTTTTTCTAGCTAGAAGGGCAATTAGAGAATCTGCTGTAATCCATAGTGCATTCGAAAAGATTTAATATATTGCGTGCATCCCTGTCTTGATATATTCTATTTTATTTTGCATGTGCATATGCTAAAAGTATAAAAGTGTATCAAAACATAAAATAGTCGGGGTTAGTACTAACAACAAAATTCATCTCGTATCTAGGAATGCTAATTTATATGTTTTTTTCAACATGTGAGATGTGCTAAATTTAAAAATATTGAGAAGCATCTAAATCTTTTCATATAATACTATTATGTTAGTATATTTTAAATATCAATTCTAATAATTTAAAATAAACCAAAAATAATTTTTATTATTAGATGAATATACGGTGATTTTAATTTAAAACTAACCTAAAAAATAATATGAAAAAAATTAGCTTCTTCCCGGTATAAATT
>CAJNYU010003379.1:0-30299 GCA_905331475.1 Rotaria socialis | reverse complement strand
TAATAAGAAGAAGAAAATTGTAACAATATTATTGATGTTCCGAGATATTGTCTCATGTGAATCTCTAGTAAGTCTTTTATCAGAACTTCAAGCATGGGAAAAGTAGAAACACCCGATTCTTATTCTAAAAAGTAATTAATATTGATAGAATAAAAAAGTACCTCATATAAGAGATCTTATCAAGAGTAATCCCAATAAGAGTAAATACGACACATTGATCGTAGTGAACATCTCTATAAGAAACTACGCTTACTGCGACTCAGACCAACATAACTGCGTTCTAGTGATCGCATCATACGATCCGTTGAAACTGTAACTGACCAATTACAGATACTTTCTCCTTATTTGTATAATTGACCACTTTCGAACACTAAAGTTTAGTCACAGAAAGTTAGTATAAAAAGGACTGTTCATCACATTCGTTTCATAAGTCATTCTAGTATAAATAATAGAATAGATATTCCGAATTTTTTTTTTTAATTTTACTAATATATTTTTTCTTTTCTTTTCCTAATTTCATACATCGCGGCGTCCTGATAAATCCCGAGGGGGACGTCCTGCGCAAATAATTTTTTCGCTGGAATCCTGACAAGCCCTGCGATGTATGTAATTTTGAAGATTTTTTCTAGGTGTTAATTTTTTCTTAAAAAATTTAATTCTATAGTTTAAGTTTTTTATTTTTTCTGCTTAAAAATTTTTCTTTTAACTGAAAATAAAAATACAACTAAAATGAAAACCTAATCTATGTAATCTGTTGTAACAATTGTGGCGACGTTGCGCCCTAACTGTAAAGACACTTACAAGTAATTGCGAATAACTGCGACTCACTTAAGCGCAACTGATTTTTTCGCCGTAACTACGCACAACTGCGATTTCTTTCATCGTAATGAAACATGGGTAGTCTCTGGTTATGAATATATTATGACAGTAGCAAGACGGAGAGCGCTGAAACTTTTATGATCTCTAGAGAAATTCGTGATGTTAGGATCTATAAATATGATACTGATGTTTAATCATACGAAATATGTTAGCTCTATGTGTTAGATTTTACACTTGTAACCTCAAAAATTCAAGAAGAGAGCGATAAATGATTAACAAATACCGATTGTAACTCAGCGAAGTGTATAAATACTTGAGCAATGAATGATATGAACATTATCCATAACTAATTAATAATTGTTAGTGGGAGACCGGAATTTTGGCACACGGAATTTTCGTAGTAGCTGCCTAATTCGACTTCGAATATAAATGCAAACAACCGCTTTTATGTTTTTCCGCAACCTCGGCAGAATATTTCCTCAATTATAAATGGGGTACCAGTTTGACGATCTTTATCTTTTGCTTTGGGATGGCTTTTAAATGGGCGCGATTTTTTTGCATTTATTTTCGAATTGTGAATAGTTATTCAGATATCGATTTATATTCGAAGTCGAACTAGGCATCTCATGTAGATTTCTATGTCAATATAGGAAAAAGAGTACGCAAACTTGAGATTAGATATTTGACAATCAAGGACATTTCTTGTTCAATTAATACGTGTCTTACAGAATATAATACGATGAGTAAATTCACAATATTAAAGTTGAAAGCGCACAAGTGTGTATTTGTACTTGTTGAAATGGAACACGCCTGCCGTTTGTACTTAGTCAACCGTTCAGAATGATGTTCTAAGATGTTTATCGACAATTAATAATTTTATCTTTATTGACATCGGAATTGTATTTATGCAACTTTCTCTGAAATCGTTCGTTCAATTTCTCCTTAAACACACTGTCAGATTGATCAAATAAAATCTTTTGTTCTTGATTAATTTTGTTCTCAGTATATTCTATTGTTATCTAATGTATTAGCTGTCTCTCTTATTGTATAATTTATATTAATTTAAACTTATCATATAAAAGTCAAAAGAAGTCTGAAAATCTCTGTCATGTAATAATTCAATATGCATAAACAATCTATGGCGATTGTATCTCTTATTTAATCGGTCTGCTTTTGAATACAAAAATAGTTTTGAATTTAATCAAATATTGGTGTCACAAAGTTGAAATAAGTATCAATTTCAATGCAACATCCTTTTGCTGCTACTACATTTGAAAGTACTCGATAGATGGCAGTAATATGTATTTACCAGTTAATAATAAACCACCCCAAAGAAACATTAATCAACTTGACTAATGGCGGATGGAATGAGTCATTCTATCAAAAAAAAAAAGAAAAAAGAAAAAAATATTCATTCAATAGTATAACCGACTGCTGTTACTACTGATTGTTCTATTTCTATTTTAGTCGCCAGCTGTTGTATATATTCTAATGATTTTTTTTTCATCGCTTAGATATTCTGTTGATTTTGTTTAATAGTGAAAAGAACAAAGTTCAATGGCAGCTGATGAATGTAATATTCGAGTTGTTGCTCGTTTTCGTCCATTGAACGATTCAGAAGAACGTGCCGGTAGTAAAAGTGTTGTTAAATTTCCAGCCGATCAAGACGAAACTGTTCTTATAAGTGTAGGTTTTTTCTCTACTGAAGTTTGTTTTTATTAGATAATGTTTGAATCATCGTTGTTCTAGGGAAAAGTTTATGTCTTTGATAAAGTATTTCGTCCTGATTCAACACAAGAAAAAGTTTATAATGAAGCCGCTAAAGAAATAGTTAAAGATGTTCTTAGTGGTTATAATGGTACTATATTCGCTTATGGACAAACATCTAGTGGAAAAACTCATACAATGGAGGTAACACAAATTGTCTTGTAATTTTATTTTTTTCTTAAATAAGAATTGTTTGTTTTTGCTTATTAGGGTGTGATGAATAGTAATGATCACCAGGGTATTATTCCACGAATTGTACAAGATATATTTAATCATATTTATACATTGGATGCTAATTTACAATTTCAAATAAAAATTTCTTATTTTGAAATTTATCTTGATAAGATTCGTGATCTTCTTGATGTATCGAAAACAAATTTAGCTGTACATGAGGATAAAAATCGTGTTCCATATGTCAAAGTAAAACGATATCACTATAAAAAAAATTCTATATAAACTGTAATTTTTCTTTTTTCAAACTTAAAGGGTGTTACTGAAAGGTTCGTTTCATCACCGGATGAAGTTTTTGAAATAATGGAAGAAGGAAAAAATAATCGACACATAGCCGTAACAAATATGAATGAACATAGTTCACGGTCGCATTCAGTTTTTCTCATTCATGTTAAACAAGAAAATGTTGAAAGTGAAAAAAAATTAACAGGCAAACTTTATCTAGTTGATTTAGCTGGTAGTGAAAAAGTGAGTCAAAATCAATTGTTTGTATTCTTCGAATAGCTCTTTTTAATTCTTTTCTTTTATCAAGGTTTCAAAAACTGGTGCTGAAGGTCAAGTACTTGATGAAGCAAAAAATATTAATAAATCATTATCAGCACTTGGAAATGTTATTTCTGCATTAGCCGATGGAACAGTACGTGCTAGTTTTGATTTCTTTCTAATAAAAATATTAATTCGTTGTTGTGAAAAATTTTAGAAATCTCATGTACCTTATCGTGATTCGAAATTAACGCGTATATTACAAGAATCTCTCGGAGGAAATGCTCGTACAACCATCATTATATGTTGTTCACCGGCTAGTTATAATGAATCAGAAACAAAATCAACATTAGAATTTGGCAAAAGGTAAAAAAATTAAGAGAATAAAAATTTTATTTTTCATACGATTGATCTTTTGTTTGTAGAGCGAAATGTATTAAGAATTCAGTTACGGTTAATGAAGAATTAACAGCTGAAGAATGGAAACGAAGATGGGAGAAAGAACGTGAAAAAGTAGCAAGATTAAAAGGTCAACTAAGTCGAGCAGAAATGGAACTTGAACGGTGGCGTCGTGGTAAATAGATTTTGTTTTGTTTCAAATGATTTCGATTTATTTTCTATAAATTAAATATATCTTTAGGTGAGACCGTCACAAAAGACGAACAAATTAGTTTAAATGATACTGATGAAACACTTTCGACAACTCAATCAATGATATCACTTTCAACTGTCACTTCGTCCGCGCTGAGTCCAGCAGCAGCAGCAGTGGTTGGTGCTGTACTGCCTGTTGTTAATCCAATAGTTGGTCTCGATACTCGTTCACTTAATGTTGATGAATGGGAGAAAGAACGAAGTGCACTTTATCAACAACTCGATGAAAAGGTAATTAGTCATAGTTCAGAACATAAGTTGTTTTTTTGTGCAATGAAAAATTCCTTTGGAAATAATCTTTTTTTTTAATAATTGTCAAAAACTAAAGTAGTTTTCTAATTAATTTGGAGTTTATTTATCATATTTTACGGTGACATCCAATTTAATCTACGAGGCGTATTTCAGTTTGTCAATGAGTTTATAGAGAGAAAAAAAATGATTGTAATATTTTTCCATGGATGTTTTTATTGACACGCACTTAATGTGTCAAGAAGCTTTAGCTAAAACGGATGAGCTCATGACGAGATAATAGATTCACGCATCATTAATCGAATAAATGTTTGGTTAGTGAGTGCAATTTCTTCAGATGTGCCAATCCATTTGGAAATAAATTTCAGAGCATTATTAAATAATTTCATTTTTTGCTGTATGAATGAAGTTTTTCGTAAAATAGTTCTAATGCAAAAATGTATTAACTGAAAACTTCATCACCACTTGATAATGTTCCCTCATCAATCGTAATCAAACATCCATGAAATCCCATATTAGTCTTTTCTATAGTAGAAAAAGACTTAATGCAAACAACCTTGACGCGCGTTTCACATGAGTTTGCCATTAGGGAAATCATTTGATCTGAATATTATCCGATATGTCTGCCTTTTGAATTCTTCAACAAAATGTATTTGTTGTTTGTTACTATGTTGAAACAATAATTTGACTTGTTTAAGGATGACGAGATAAATAATTTGGCACAAGCTCTCGAACGATTTAAATCTCAAACAAATGAACAAGATGAATTATTTAATCAAGCTAGAAAAGATAATGAAAACCTTCAAGCTGAATTAAATCGTCTTCAACAAGAAAGTGAATCAGCTAAAGAAGAAGTTAAAGAAGTTTTACAAGCACTCGAAGAACTTGCAGTTAATTATGATCAGAAAACACAAGAAGTTGAAACGAAAAGTAAAGAAAATGAAACATTAGCGATTGAACTTGATACGAAATTGGTTTGTTTTTTGTTTTCGTATTATTTTCTCGATCGATTTCCTGTTTTTAAAATCTAGAGTTCATTGAACGGTATCCGTGAAGAATTAGAAAGTCTTCGTGAAGCATCACAACAACATCGTAAACGTTTTCTTGACATGGTTCTTGTACTTTTACGTGATGTTGGTGATATTGGCACTATCATGGGAGGACAAATGAATGAACAAAAGGTTTGTTTTCAATAAATTTTCTGCAGAGATTGACTTTCCCTACTTAATATCGTGCAAGTCGGCAGAAATGGCGTCAACTATTGGTAGATCAATGATATGTATTAGAGCTTGTTTCTATAGAAGGGGGAAGAAATCGATCTCTAGCAGTGGACATGAAATTTACTGTACAGTGAACATACTTGAATAAATTGTTTTTAGAAACCAACCATTGAAAATCTTGATCAAGCTGATGAAGAATTTACATTAGCACGTCTTTATTTGAATAAATTGAAAACAGAAGCACGAAGCATTATTGCGGTATGTTATTCAGATTAATCATGATTTGAAATAGTAGAAAATTTGTTTTTTTTTCTTTTAATGTAGCGCTTAAGTGAACTTGAATTAGAAAAAGTTGATCATCAAAAAGGAATTGGATTGAAAGATAAAGAACTCGATGAAGCTCACCTCTTAATTCAACAACATGAAGCAAAAATGCGTTCAATGCTTGAATCTATTAAAGAATTAGAAGAGAAAAAGCGCCTGCTAGAACAAACACAAGATTCGCTCAATGAAGAATTAGTTAAACTTCGTGCACAAGGTAAACATTTTGTTATTTTTATCAAATTGAAATTTACGAACGGAAAGTTTTACTAAATTAAGTATCTTTCAGAAGGTCACGTTTTTATATATTGAAATGTAGTATGTTAACATCAATAGGTTGACAGATCGGAAACGTCTAAAGATTCTCATAGATTATTGAAGAATATAATTACACAAAATTGGATCCGACATGATGAAGTATTTGGGAATGTTCCTTTTTTCACGATATATTATCAGTAATAAAAGTATAGAAATTCCCTGGTGGGAACGCCAACTGTAATAGACCTCTCAACAAGAAAGAGGAAAGTCTTGATTGTCTGTAATCTATACAGCAGATCAACTGGTGAGAAAACTGTATCTGAACCGAATGTAAGTGTGATTTTTTAATCGTCTTTCACTCTACAAAATGATACTGATCCACCATTTTTATTAGTCTAAGCAGGAAACTACATTAGTTCAGACGGATATACTATGTGTCTAGTTAATAATTAAAATCTAACGAATTCATTTTCGTATAGGACGCGTAGCTGGTTCATCATCGGATATTCAAAAAGAAATAACTCAACAAATGGAACAAATAAGTGAACAACATCAAAAACAATTAACAACATTACGTGATGAAATTCGTACAAAAGAAACACAAATGGAAACATTAAAAGAGTAAGATTTTTCAAAGAAGAAAAATTTAGAGAATTCTATACGAAAATATTTAGCTCATTACAAAAATTGCAATTGTCCTACGACAAATTATCTGGTGATTATGAAAAATTGAAAAAAGAAGAAACAGATAAATCAAGTCGTTTACAAGAAATGACGTACGTCGTATTGAAATTGAAATATTAGTCTAGAAACAAAATCTATTTTAGTTTACAACAAGAGCGTCGTGAGCAAGCTAAACAAGACTTAAAAGGTCTCGAAGAAACAGTTGCTAAAGAATTACAAACATTACATAATTTACGAAAATTATTCGTTCAAGATTTGCAAGCACGTCTTAAAAAGGTTTTATTTTCAGCGAATTTTTCTAAGCAACAAAGTACAAACAAACTTCTACTTTATTTTTCTAGTCACAAAAACAACCCGAAGCAGAAGAAGATGATCTAGGTGGTAGTGTTGCACAAAAACAAAAAATCTCATTTTTAGAAAATAATCTTGATCAATTAACAAAAGTTCATAAACAAGTAAGAAAAAAAAATTAACGTAGATTCGGACATATTAATTTATATTCCTTTTGTTTTGTATAGCTTGTACGTGAAAATGCTGATCTCCGATGTGAATTGCCGAAATTGGAAAAACGCCTCAAAGCAACCATGGATCGCGTTAAATCCTTAGAACAAGCATTAAAAGAAGCAAAAGAAAGTGCCATGAAAGATCGTAAACGATATCAATGTGAAGTTGATCGAATTAAGGAAGCTGTCAGACAACGAAATCTTGCTCGACGTACAAACACAGCTCAAATAGGTAAACTATTTTTTTCATGATACGAAGTTTTTGCTTTTTAAATGAGAAATTCAGCTGTCTTTCATACAGATACAGTTATTTTCTGATCTGAGATTAGCCCGTACGAGCTCTAGTCTACTGGCAATTCATTGGTGTATGAATTGAATTTTTATCGAAGGACTACTTCATCGAATAAATTATACTTTGAGGCAAAAAAAAGTTCGAGATAATATTTTTAATAAAAGTATACGATTCCTTGATTGATGAGATAAGTGCAATCGCGTATGTTTTCTGATTTTAAGACTCATTCCAATCTAATAAATGGAGTTTCCCTTAGTCGACTATAAATTATTTAGAGAGTATTCTTTCATTTCTGGGTGTATGATCAATCTACATTTTTTTTAACGACAATGAACTTTAAAATTCATAGCATGGATGAAAGAGGTCTAGGCTTCTGACGTTCGGTATCGATTCAATCAGGTCATATCTAACTGATGCGAAAGTCTTCTGCAATATAAAACTACTCTTTTGACTCTACACCTTGTTCATTGTCTAGATATAATTCTATGAGCGTTGAAAAAGTTTATGTTAATTCCAATTGATGAATTTTCTCGACTGAAATATCAAATTTTCATAGGATTTCTACCAAAATGATATTTTTGATATTCGATTACTAATTAGTATCAATTTATGAACATTAGTCTTGAAAGAAAAGTGCTTCAGTTGACTAAGATGGAAAAACGATAGTGCAACCTAAGTGTGCTGAAATATGATACGAATGCGTGTCATACTTGAATCATAATCAAGTATCATTTCGAACTCTGTAGTAGCATCCTTTTCTTATACCTAAATTGAATAGCGAAATAAATTCCTCTTACTCATAGTGTGATATCATTTTCCAAATATGTTATAAACCTATCGGTTATGTATTCATCTAGATTTTCAGACCTATCTATTCTACCGAACTTGCAAATCGATAAAGAGATCTTTGATTATTTTAATAACCTAATTTTTCTTCTAGTAAAACCTATTCGAGCGGGTGTAAATCCATCAACAAACACTTCAACACCTATTCCAACAATTCGTGGTGGTGGTCAATCTATGGATCAGTAATACAATAGAATTTTTATTGCACATAGGCATAGACGGTTTTTGTTGCATTTTTTTTTGTCTTCTTTCTACTTCTATTTATCGTAATTTGTTTCGTTTGCATATGTTTTGAACGATTTTGTTGTTTGTGTTCGTACATCTTTTTTTTCTCCTTTCTTTTAACTGCAAGCAAACATAAAATATTTTATTTCTTATGAGAATTTACGCATCTACACTTTCACTTCTACTAGCATAAATATTTCCTCCCTGTCGTCTTGTTGTTTTTGTTTCTCTTCTATGGTATTCAATATCCGCTTAGCGAATATGGATAATTTCTCTTACTTGAACAGTCCCATTACATTGTGTGCCTGTCTCTTAACCTATGTCCACCAGCATCAGTCTATGAGGAATATGGAGCTATTTTTTTTTTGTTCAAATGTACCTGTGTTTATTTATGGTGGCTGTTGTTTCGAATGTTTCAAGTTAGTGTTCGTTCTTATTCTCTTGTTTATTTCATCATCTCTTCTCATCAGCATTTTATTATATCTGACATAATTTTACAATGGCGACTTTTGAGCATACGTCACTCATTTGAAATATGTAATGGAAAATAAATAAACTTTGTCGAGAGTGTATACTCTTCACTTTTAACCTTTTCTCAAAATAATTCTATGCTTTCATCTTTCTTAACACTGAAAATGAAAATAGAAATCGAAGAGGCACAAGGGAAATGCTCACCGTCGATAAAGTCACTGAGTTAGCCCACTCATTTTTTTTCTAAATTAGCATAATTCTGCTTTAATGTAGTCGTTTGGTTTCATCTGATTGTATCAAATCTCTTTGACATAATAGAAAAAAAAAATGTAATCATGATAGCAGGAAAAGACCATGGGGCGCAGGGAGCATGAAATAGAGAAAATGCAGGAAATCACTGACATTTTGTAATCACATAAGCAAGGAGAGTTACATTTGACGAATAGCCTTCTCAACCACACCAATGCACTATTTCCTATATGAATGTAAGTTTTACAACAGTAAGTTAATGTTTGTTTCAATCATGTGTAACTGAGATCGAGTATATTTGTGGCAGCACTTTCTGAATAGAGTGTTGGAAATTACGAAGATATTTAGATTCATGCTAATAAACGCTACACAAATGCAAGAATCTCGTGTGAGCTTCAATGAAATCCTAGATATTATTGGATATACAAGTAGTGTTTATAAATGATTTATCTTCGAGATCATCATTGCTTTCTTAGTATCGTATGCTCAAAGCGGTTCTCTTGTTGCTAGCATGTCTTTCATGTAGAAGTAATTTGACAGTAGAAGAACATGACAATGAATCTTAATATTCTATATTACTAATAATACGTTTGCTCGTGTGTACACTTCTGCTTCGCCGTTGAACACAGAATCACCACTCAATTAGCTTCGTATTAATCATATCGTCTATTCGTAATAAATCAACTTGAAAAATAGAGATAACAAGTGGCACATAATTGTTAGATACTTTTCGTCTAGGGATTATCAGAAAAGTATGATAGGGAATCTTCCACTCGGCGAGAGTATAAATGGAAAAAAAACTTTTATTGGAAGTAAAAATGGATAAATATCGTTATCGTTTTCAAAGACTTCTCAAAGGTATGAATATTTCTATTCACTCTTTTTTTTGCAGAATATGATGATCAGCTTGTTCATGTTTGTATCAATGTAAGCTGCTATTTTGTTCTTATTTTGCTTTGCCCATAAGAAAAAGTTCTCTGACAACTTGGGAGAACTTTCTGAGAGTATAAGCATTGTTTTTCTAACTAGTTCCAGCTATATAAAGATCAAGAGGCAATTTCTTAGAAAAAGAGAACAGATCATACAAAAGAAGGAAATTCTATGCAATAAAAGAAAAGAAGAAAAATCTATTGAATAGAAAAGAAAAGAAAAGAAGAATCTTAGAATGCATTAATAACAAACAAAGTAAGTAACAATGTCTAATGAGCAGAAAAGAATCTACAGCAGCTTAGCATTAAGTCTAGTTTGGTTTGTTCTTATGCTTGGATGTTGTGAATGGTGAGTTGAATGTGTTCTACTATGTTTACGATTGAACTTGTTAAGTCTATAACTGAATGAACAATTTAATCTCACACGATAAACTTTCTGAAAAGAAAACACATTCTACAAAGATTATTATACTAATACTTCTTAAAA
This sequence comes from Rotaria socialis, assembly GCA_905331475.1. Taxonomy (NCBI): domain Eukaryota; kingdom Metazoa; phylum Rotifera; class Eurotatoria; order Philodinida; family Philodinidae; genus Rotaria; species Rotaria socialis. The sequence goes on along the minus strand of CAJNYU010003379.1, from coordinate 19,614 downwards.
TTAGCAGCTAATAATGTTTCTATTATACATCGATACGAATTGATTTTTACTCTAAATCTGCAGTTAACTAAATGCTAATCTCTGACAAGAATGATTATGCAATTTTGTCTCCTATTTTCTAATGTCTAATCTAGCATGAAAACATAAGAGCATAGAAGAGACACTAGTAAGAAAAGGAAACTAAACTTTGATATTTAATGAAAATCCGTCTTTGCTAATCATCCTATTTGTTTTTAGTAATTTATTGTTGCCAGATTCTTTATTTATCTGTTATGTGCTTATAATCACGATAATAGTTTCTAATCGATTATTGAATTATCAAACGAAGACAAAGCATTTTCATTTGATATCCATTGATCCATCGTCTTGCCAATTCCATTAGAAGACAATCATGCAAACCTCTGATCAATATAATTATCAAGATGAGGGATCATTACATCCATTATGGCTTGGTATATTGATATTAATCTTTGTAATCGCTATTATTGGTATATCATGTTGTCTACGGATACGATTTGCTTCACAATGTCACAAGTTATTTAGTCGAGCGAATTTTAGAAAAAATGAAAACCCCGGTAAAAGACACTTACTTTGATTATAAAAGATTTTACTGATCGTAGAAATATGATATCTTGGTATTCTCTTTTCGGAGTGAATTTCTTCAAAATCGATGAAAGGTTGAACGACCGCGGTTGTGGATATTCTTAGTTCATCTTTACAGCCTAATACCTATCGGGTTCAAAATCGTAGGACTTAGTACGCCCTACCTATCGTAAACAAAGTTGAATAATCTAATCTGAAATAGGTAGGTCCGTCACAGATGAGATGCATGATATTTCTTGATAGTTTGAATTCATTTACGAAAAATGAGCTCGGCATATTTCTCACATGACTACAGTGTTTCGAGTTCAACATTTTTCGACTTCAATGCAGGACTGGTCTTAAGTTGCAACGCTACATTTGAATAATGTTATACAAAGTACGTCATCATGTTGATAATTTGCTAAATTAAACTTTTTCTTTAAGCACTACAGTTGAATGCCAATGGTAAACCATTTGCATAGGGTTTCAATCTTTGTTTATGTTCAGAACACATGAACACGAGTGCTATTTCGCGTCGATGCGTTTGAGTATGTTGAGTAATTATTTTTCGTGAAAAAGAAAAGGAAGACCAATTAGAATTTTCTCTTTTGAAGTAATAGATTTTTTCACTTGATTAAATATTTCATTTTTCTAGAAAGATGTTTTGATCTTTATTTACTTTAGAAGATGTCATAAACAATGATAAAAATCCACCGAACAATTTTTCTTATCATTGGTCATCTATTTATACTCTTTCACAAGATCCATCACCAAAATGTTCTACATTGATTCCAAGTATTTATGTAACTGATTCTCACGATGATCTATGCGTTCAACTAGAAGATATTGATGATGATAAAGTTGAAAATGAATCAAATTCAGGAGATCGAAATCAAGTACGATATGCGAGATTCTATTATCGAAAAATGAACTAATCTAATTTTATTAGATGTCTTTATCATCGTCGATAGAGCAAATTCGAAATTCTGAAATCGCTCGACGATTTTTTGCAAGTATGCGTAGTAGCATTGACCATCCAAATTCCACACTATTTGACAGCTATGCAAGCGAGTCATCTTTAGCAAGTATAAATGGAACAGCCATGGGGGATCAAAACGTTGAAGTCGAGCGAGAACCAAGTGTCAAAATGGGACATACACCATGTTTTTTTCATTCAATACCCTATACAGGTTCAAAACAAAAAACTAGTACTATTTACTAAAGTGTCATTTCTTTTTTCAGATGGACTAACTTTAGGTCTGTAAAAAGAAGCCGATCATTTCTTTTTTTTTGTTTCAAATATTCTTTACTAAATACAACGATATTATTACAAATGGTTATTTCCATTACGATAGCATTATACAACAAATTCAATCGGCAACAATCTATAATAAACTCTTCTGTCATTATTTGTCACACAAATATTTGTTTTCATTTATTTCAATTTTCGAAATAATCAACTCATAATATCATTTCAATGATATATTCTTGATCAATGTGTAGGTAATCTCTTAAAATTGTCTATGTAAAAAAGGAAGAAGAACAGAGCTTGTCCTACTGTCGACTCTACTATCGGAGAATGAGTGCGTTACTATTTTTATGCATTTTGCTTTTCTCATTACTTTTGAACAGTTTACCAGAGAAACGAGGACAACACCTTATTTTGTTCACTAAAATGTGCTCTACAAAGTGCACTGTTCATTTTTCCTGTCTAAAATATTCTCTCACCTGTCTTACGAAAAATACCACAGAACAAAAAATAGTTTAAACATATTAAGTGCATTTTGTATTTTTCGTAAGACAGGCGAAAGAATATTTTAGACCAGAAAAATGCAAAGTACACTTTGCAGAGCACATTTTAGTGAACAAAATAAGATGTTGCCCGCGTTCCTCTGGTAAACTGTTCAAAAGTAAAGAGAAAAGCAAAATTCATAAAAATAGTAGCGCACTCACTGTCCGGTAGCAGAGTTAGCCGGACAAGCTCAACACAAAAGCCACAGTGACATACATGTTCACAGACAATATGAAAATATTAATAATTGCACAGTAAGTGATAAATCAAGACAATTTTTGTCTATAAGAAATATAAGACATTAATAGACAAACAAAAAGCTAACAAGTGTTAATTATGGATGTCCGTTGTTAGATTAGCATCCTTTTGAAGAGATTTTTTATGGTTTAAGATATCATTATTGTCCGATGTTGGTGATGAAGTTTTCGCTGTTTTTGTTTCATTTCGTACTTTTACTGTTATAACTTGAACGCTTTGTTCCATAGTTTTTTCACCTAGTGATGGATGATTCGAAAATTCAGATTTTGTAACAACTTTCAATGTTGTTGTTTCATCATCATTTGCTGATGGATGATCATCATAGGATTCTGTTATATATCGACGTGTTTGTTCACCATCGCGTGTTTCAGAATGAATAATTTCTGTGTAAGTTACATTATGACTTGACGATTTAACTGTTGTATTCGTGTCATTACATAAGGTCACAGCTGGCAATACTGATTCGATGTTTACGACTGGTTCTTTTTCGATTTCATCTGACGATGATGTCGATATTTCAGGTTTCGACGTTGGTAAATGTGCTGATTCATTGCTTTGGTTTTGATATTCACCCGACTTTTCTTCATTCACAATAGAAGATTTCGAATTATTTTCATCGTTTAATTTTGTTTGCTGTTCGAGAACAGATGATGTTAGAGACTCTTCATTTTGTAATGTTTGTGCATGATCTAGTGGGTCAGATGAAGAAGATTGTTGCTCTGGAAGAGCTTCTTTCAATTCATTTGTGTCGTCTCCATATTCTTTAACTTCTTTCACAATACGTTCAACATTGGCTAATTGATCAGTTGTATCAACAGGTGTTGATGATATTGGATTTTCAATGTTGCTTTCAGTTGTTGTTTCAGTAATGTCTAACATTATTTCATTCATATGATCAATAGCAACGACAAGTTTTGGTTGAATGTCAATTTGATTAATAGCTTGTTCTTCATCATTAATACTTTTAGTTATTTTTTCTTCATGATTAATATCAGCTAAATTAGCTGCATTAACTTCTGATGTTGGTCTGGTTAGATTTGATGATGATGCTGCTGCTTTATCAGCAAGAACATTTTGAGTTTTTCCAGATGACTTGGTTGGAGATGTTTGATATATAACTTCAAGTCCTTTTAGAGCAGCATCAATTGAACGACGAAAATCATCACCAATTTCATTTTCATCAAGTAATTTTGCTGATGGTGGAGGTGGTGGTGCGACTGCAGAAAATAGTGTTGAATGTGTTGCTATTGGTTTTGGACGCATTTTAACTTCAGTAACAATAATTGAACGAAGAAGATTTCCATCTTGATTGAGAGCATCATCATTATCATCAATAACTTTTACTAAATAACCACCACTTGGATTAGCAAATATTGCAGCTTGTTTACCCTTGTTGTTGAAAATTTTTAAAAAGAAATTATAAATAACATGTACAGATTTCTATATTTACCTTATAAAATAGGATGCGTGCTTTTTCTAAAGCTTCTTTTAAATTTATACCAGGTTCTCCCGATGGTAGTTGACCAGATTTTTGTTGAAAGGCATTTGCATCCGTTTTTGCCTAGAAATAAAAATAATATTTATTATAACAATTCTTTTTCTTTTATTTTATTTCATACGTCGCCATTGGTTGTTGTACTTTGTTGTTGGCAATTGTCGAGTAGAATTTGCCCATGACGTAATTTTTCTGCTGTTTGCTTTAGAACATCGATCGTATGTGCAACCTTTGTCGCTGATGCTAATGAAACCTCTTTTTGTACAATTTTACCTAATTTATTTGCTGTTTTTATATCGTGACGTTCAGAAAGTAGATCTAATGCTTTAGTAACTATAATCCGATAATCATTAATATCATCGGATTGTTGCACTGTTGAAAAGACATCGTTTAGCACATATTCATCAGCTTTTGGTCGATTAGATTTTAACCATTGACGAAACTGGTCATTAATTAATTGTTGATCACTATCTGATTCTGTTGTTGTAGGCGAATTTGTATTTCCTTTCGAACTTGTGCAGCCCATCCTCGAATCGAGAAACGATCAATAATAATTACTCATCATTTTCGACTACTGTTTTTTCTTCCTCCTCTTTCTCTTTCTTTTTGGCTTGTGTATTTATTTGGATCCACATATGGAGAAGGGAAAAAGTGCTTTTCTCTTACCGCTTTTCTCTCTTCCTTTTTCTATGTTCTGACTTCACTTCTTTGTAGTGTAGTACTGCTATTAATGCTTTGCGGGCATGTTGCATGCGTATGCGTTCAATTATTCACCAAGGAAAAGAAAGAGACAAATCTAGATTCAGTAACAACAGTATTCTTTTTTCTTCTTCTTCTTCTTCTTAGTATATGATAGACGACGAGTTGAACCATTACCATTAGAAGAACGCAAACATACTTGATTTCTTCTCTCTTTCTCTTCTTGCGGTTGTTATTCTATGTTGTTATTGTATTCTTTTCTGTTTCTTTGATTCGGTGTTACACCTTCTACAAAAGCGTGGTCTGTATATAGATGATACATTTCATGATGAATTCCAGTAAATCCTCGACGTTCTTTTCTCTCCTTCCAATGTGTTACGATCGACATCTATGCCGAGAATAATAGCTAAAAACACAAAAAATAGATGATGCTAATAGCACACATATTGGTAATAATGACTCTGATCAACAAGCCCAATAATTATTCAATTTTTTTTGTATATCTGTAATTATTTTTGGCCTTCTGTGGTAGCATCGGTCTAGAATAATTTAGAAAAAAAGAAAATTCGATAATTCTCGGATGTACAATTCTCATGAGTAAACCTGCACAACTAGTAGAACGGGTAGAAATCAATTAATATAGGATGCATCTAAAAAAATAGAAAGACTAGAGTTGCATGCAAAATATATTTTATATAATATTTTCTAAAGAAATCTTAATAATGAATGCAACAGTAAAGAGTAAACAGAAAACAACAATAAAACCAAATCAAGCTTGAATAAATAAAATTTCTGGTGCAGACTAATAATAAAGGGATATCATAAATCCAATTTATTGAATGCACACTAATGAAAATACAACAAAAGTAATTCATTGTTTTCCATTACGCATTGATACGGTCGGATAGATCTTTTGAATTCACCGATTCATTCGAGAATCATCTTAGTTATACGAAGTAACTTCTTCGCTTCTAATAAAAACTGCTATTATCTTCTATACAGCTGCTAACACAGAAAAATTCTGTTGGGATTTGAATAGAAAGCGCCGTTTTTAATAACTCATATGTTAATGTCATATATTCATGTGCATTGGGAATGAAGAAGACAAAAAAGAAAAATTTTGCCTAACTTAATCAATAAGATGAGACACAGAGAAAAAAAGCACATAAAAATTCCACATGAAAATTCAATGATCAAGACGTATAGAAACGACCATGCCTATGAATATTCTATATTAATTGTTTATGCATACATCGGCTGTTGGCTAACATACAAATAAAAGAAATTTCTCGACAGAAAAACTAAATATTTAGTCATATTGTTACGTTGGAGTTGTATCCAGAAAATATATATTTATATTAATAAGACATTTATTTCTTGAAATGGATAAGATCTTATAGAATATTAAGTAGAATGTATGATGATAAATAATTATCCATGGCACATTCTGTATAATTTATGAACCAGAAGCAATGTTTTTTTCTTCTTGTATGGCTGATTACTCAATATGAAGGAAAAACAACATAAGAAAGACTTTTCTTACCAAAAGACAGGTCTGGGTGTGTTGGTTATCGACACGAAATGAAGCAATTCCAACACGAGTGCATGACTTGTTTTCAATTTCTTCTTATATGAAGTTAAGAAATAGAAATTCTATAGATTCTAGTTTGCTTCAGTTATTATATCAGCTTAAATAACATTCAATCTAAATAGACAATGTCTTTTTCGCATGTTCACAAAGACGTCATATTATTCATTTATTTAGATAGCAACAGATGATGTGAGGAATCATTAATATATTTCAGCGTATCATCAATAACTACAATGATATTGTATAGTTATTATGAACATATTAATTATATACTTTTAGAATTGAAATAATTGTTAATATATTCTACTATTACTAATTACAGTATGAGTGAACAGAGATTTTTTTTCTTCCTTCTATTTTACCATGTATTTAACATCACGTTTCAAAATATATAGATTGCATTAAGTGACACCATAAAACTTGTTATTAACTAGTTTGATCGAAATTATATTTGAGAACGATGATGAGATAAAATTGATACTTAGCTGGATAATCTATAAGTACGTGTCTGTTGCTGGGTAAATGATCATTATACGATATTCTCAAAGAACTAAAAATAGCTTAGCTTCAGATTGATATTCATCGTATGTTATTTTCTTATCACATATGGTATCCATGAAGGATATAAGCTTCTTAAGAAATTCACAGAATGATGATATCAACTATGTAACTAAGTAGACTGTATCGTATGTGTGTGTGTGTGTGTATAATAGTTATAAGTAAGAACAAATATACTTTTTCGATTGTTTGATTGGGTTAATGAATGGAGAGCCTTACAGTCGCAAGTGGTTAATCAATAGAGATCTTCATTAAAAATAAAAATGAACTTGTTGACACCGTAAAAGAAAAGAATGTCAATTCTTTTTCGTGCTTATCCATTATTTTTTTTCTTTACTTTGTTTGTTTGTTTTTGTAGTTTCAATATGTTCAAGAGAGAGAAACGAAAAAAAAATAGATACACAATATAGGGAGTAACCTAAAGCGATGCAATGTTCTGTGACAATACAAAGAAGAAAAAGAAAAGAAAGAAAAAGTATCATCAGTAATAATAATAATAATAATAATAGTGTGCCAAATGAGGGCAAGAAATAAAGCAGGTGAAGCAACGAAAAAAAAACAAGACAATGAGAGCAACAATTACAAAATAAGCCATTGTAGTTTTATGTGTGACAATGCACGCCGTACGGAACGTTTGTTGAGAAACGAGAAAGTAGATAAATATCACACACACACACACACACACAAACGTATATATAACAAAAAAAGAAACAATTAGTCTATGTTTTTTAAGAACAGAGATCAAATGCAAAAATAAGAACACAAGACAAAAGGAAAAGAAACGTGTATACTCTGTATTCTTGCCAAATGTCTCACTATGGCAAATAAGAAAACAACAAATAAACAAATTCTTGATTAATCAAAGCGTAGGAGAAGAAAATAAACCGGTCTTATTCTTGCTTGCAAATAAAAAAAACAAAAAACAAAAAACAAAACAGCCAACAACACGAGTATTTCAGGATACATATTATTCGTCTGAACTATCATCATCTGATGTTGAACGAATCATTTCAAGTCGAAGAAGATCTCGGATATCTATACATGGTAGTGCACGACGATTTAATGCTGATATTAATGCTGCTGATGAATTATCCGCCTAAGATAAACAAAAGAATGAAACAAACAAACATTGTGAATCTGTCTTAGGCCAAGAGCATATGTCAAACGTCCAGGGAAATGAAAATATGCATTTTTGCCATATTTTCTAAATCTTAGAAGCACAAAAAAAAGAAAATCGATTAGTTTTCTCAGGTCATGCGTTGCATTTAGGAAGGCAATTTGTTATGGCATGGAAAAAAATTTTGATATTTTGATGAAACTCTTATAAACAGATTACACCTTTGGCTTATTTTTGTTTCACTGTAACCTAAAAAAGGAAAGAAGATTGAATAGGGATTTAGCTGACAACAAGGTGATGCTTTAAAATTCGATTATAAAATTGATCGATGAAGAAAAACTCACAAACGATCAAGTGTCGATGAATCGAGGCTATGTATTTTATTTTATTTTATTTTATTTTTATGAGCTACCAACACCTAGAGTAATATTTCAGATCATTTAGTCTTAGCTATAGAGTAAATTGCATAATAACAATCATCTGTTACAGTTATATGATCTTCGTCAAGAATACGAGTAAAAAACAATATTCTTCGAATATCAAGTTGAAACTTTGTAAATAAACTACAAGAATAGAGTAATATGGAACTTCTAGGCATTTGTTGTTATTTCTACGATATGACACGGGCATGATAATATGTGTTATTCGTAACGCTTATATACATCGTAATAAATTTGGCCTTTTTATCTTAGGATAGTAGCATTTCGATAGCCCTAAAACTGTCATAATAATCCTATTTTGTTATGGTTTGTTTCTATGCAAAATAAAAGAGTGGAAAGTCAACAATTTGTTTTCTTGTTGTCTTTGCAAGCGATCACTCAGTTGAATAAAAAATGAAATACTTTCTCTGCACTATAAACTTGTGATTCAAACTTCTCTCAAGATATTTATATTTCATTAGACTTTATGTAATACGTATAATCTGCATTCTATAGAAATTAATCAGCCGGGAGACCTTCACATGTAAAAAAAACAAAAGTTACTTTTGATAGTAATAAAGTAAAATAAAGTAATTTCTCTTACTATATTTCACTTTTTATAGCACTTTCTGATAATTTTTCCACTTTCTATAATACTTTATCATACTTTTCTTACTTTAGAAAATACTGATCAGTACTTTTTAGTCAAAAACTATGAAAAGTACGTAAAAAGGTTCACTTATAAGTACTTTACCCTGCGTAAAACCTACTATTGAAAGTACTTAATAGCCACTTTTTTTGGGTAAATTTTTTTACATGGGTTGCTCATAAAAACTTTTCTGGTACTTAATTTCGAAGTAAAAATTATAAAACAATACGAAATGATCAGTTGATATCGAGAGAAATTATCAAGTATTACTTATTATATTCAAATGGCCTTAAACTCTACTTAAGAATTATTAGAAAAGACAAATGAAATTTCGTTGAATCGAATAAAAATAGAGACGTCTCATAATAGTTGACCGTTTGGGATCGAGACAAGTACTGTGGTTAAGAGTGCGACAACGATAATGAGATTTTCGAATAAATCTGCATATTTTTAACGTACTCGCTAACAGATGTAGACTATATCATTTCTAACAAATGTCGATTTTCATTAGAAACATGAAAATAAAGATCCATTCATCAGAGCATAACTGTCGATTTAATCTTTCACAGTCGACATGAATATCTGTTTGTTTAGTACATCGAATGTCTTCTTCCCTATTGCATTCTATGTAGTTTTCTGGCAGTACATCGTAGAATTCTCAAAGAAGCCTCATTGTATTCACTTGGCTATTGTACAGTTTCAAAGAATATATAAAACTGTATTACCCTTTTCTTTGAAATAAGCTTCTTACTCATTAACTTACAAAAATAAACCTTCTATAAATAGAAGATTATGCTTCTGAAGGCATACAACATTTTATCATTTTTCTCCAAGTAGAAATTAATAACTTGCAAAGCAAGACATTGTAGTTCGGTAAGCAATTTCAAGTAAAATCTTTGCAATGAGGATTCCGAGAATTTCTGATTATCAAATAATCTATTCTGTTAGATCTCTTCCGAAATACATGATTAATTATTTTATGTCATCTCAATGCATCTGTCTCAAGATCGATTTTTCAATTGGATCTGAATTTTAAATTTAAATCTTACTTTTGGCAAACGTGTAATTCGTTTTTCATATTCTTCTTTATCTTTATCCGTAATTTCGTATGTTATTTCATCATATTCTTTCCAGCCCATCTGCATTAATAATCTAAATGCGTTTAAAATTCTTTTAGAAAATTTCAAATCATCGAAATATACTCAACTCTTTTTCTTCTGGTGTTTCTGGTACGGATAATAAAAGTACAGTTGCTTTTGATGTTTTATAAGTTTTATCTGAATTAGTTATTGTCTTTTTTGATTCACTGTATTGACGTTTATTACCATTTTTATTTCGTTCACTGGTTGAATCATTTTTTAATGAATTAAAAAAATCACTGCGTTTATCTAAATTTTTTGTTTGCGTTATACAATTAGTTTGAAGTTCAAGTGCGACTGAACGATTAGTTGTTCCTGATGGTGGTGTTGTTGTTGTTGTTGTTGTTGTTGTTGTTGTTGTTGATAATGATAAGGATGGGGATGTACCGTTTAAACCATTCGGTGCACTTAATAAACGATCTTTACGTGATAATATACGATTAGAACCAAATAAACGTGAATGATTTGAATTATTTGATAATGAACGATCTAATACTTTAAAGGGTTCATTATGAGAAGTACGAAATTTTGTAGCAGCATTTTTCCATACAGATGTAGATTGATCATTAGATGATGATTTATTTTTTTGTTGACCATTTAATGATGGCTACAGAAAATAAAACGAATTCAAGATAAAAATTAAATTAATAATATTTACAAAATCTTGTTCAAGACGATCAAAACCATTTGAACGATGAATATGTTCATTGTCATGCGTTTTTATTGTCGTGTCTGAATTTTGTTCATTGTTTCCATAGATTTTTTCGCGATCATCAGTAAAATGATTTGATGAACGATCTACTAAACTATTGCCATTTATTGAATTATGATTATTAGTTGATTGTTGGCGATCATTTGAATAGGATGATATGGAATGTAAACGACGTTGAGAATTATTTATCGAACGGTATCCATTGTAGGATTCATTATCATTGAATTCAGAATTCTAATAAAATAAATTACATTACTCATAAGAAAAGTAAGTTCGATAAAAAAAATAAGTGTATGCAAGAATGTTTTCGTTGAACTACTATGCATTTTTGTGTTGAAAAGTTCAAAATAAATACTATCATTGTAGATTTCTAGGAGAACAACTTAAACTGAAAGAGTTAAAATGAATGAAACAAATTGTGATTGATGCTTTTTTTTAAATGATCTATCAAATACTATAATAATCGTTGTCTTACTTTAGCTAATGAATTCGATAAACGTTCTCGACTGTTTGATCTTCGTGTTTGTGTGTGAGCTGAAGAAAATGAAAAGAAACTTTCTGATTGTCCATCGAAGCCGTTCAATGATTGTTGTTCATTAGATTTATTTCGATATTGTCCTAAAATTATTTATTTTTATTTTTGTTATTATTTAAAATACAAAAATAAACGAAATCCGAATAGATATTTAATCACAAGACGACAACGACAATGTTACCGATTATTTTATAATAATAGAATGGTGAATGTCGCGTCGTCGTATGATCAACTATATCCGATGAATGATGCCTTTGCCGACCTGTTACTGTAGGCGGGGATGATGATGTTGAACTTGTTTCACTTCGATTTGATGTTTGTGACTGACGAATATTATTATTATTATTTGTTCGCTCGATAGTTAATTTTTGATTACCATTTGTTTTCTATTTTATTTAGAAAAAAAAGTTAAGTATTTTTATTCATTGAAAAAAATGAAATTTATTACATCTGAATTCTGAATTTTCATCCATGCTGGCACAAAGCCACTTTTGGCCATCACATTGCGCCGAAAAGTGGTTTCACTTAAAACAATAATTAAAAGTGATCTTTTATCTTTTACTTAAAAATAAATAAATACCTTTTCTAATTAGATATTGTTTTATAACAAAACAAAAAAGATCATTAATAGATTATTATCTGTTTTGTTCTTAGAATTTCTATTTATCAATAAATATTAGGATATTATTATTAAAATCATTTAGAGAACTACTATCAATGAGTCATCTAGAAAAAAAAAGAATAACAATTATTTTTTATTTGTAAGAAAAGTTTTTGTATCAACCTCAGTTATTTTTTTTGTTGTACACTATTTATGGATGAAAGAATTCGCAAATAGTACAATTAATGAATTTCAATGTCTAAAAGTTTTGAGAACAAGTAAATTCAAAGCAAATACTACAGAAATAAAATATTTTCACAAAAGTAATATCGATATATTTCGTTGTTTTTATCATGTTTGTAAATATATGACTACTAGCGTCATCGATCAACAGAGAGGCGAACGTTTAGTAATGATTAGTTATAATGGAGATTTGCTATGAAGAAGAAAAAATACAAACCTATATTACTGTTTTACGTTAATTAAATGTCCCATCAATCTGTATATAATTTATTAGTCACTGATTTGAAAATAACACAAAAATATGTACTTAAATTTAATTAATCCGAATTGTTTTGCTGTGTTGATTCCGTAATCAATTAAAGATTAAAAACGTGGTTATCAAGTAAATTCAGTTTAATCTTGAAAGGATTCGTTTTAAATGATGCATGAATACTTGAGATTATACTTTGCGCATATGCCAAACTACTAGCATACAACTTATGTGATTAGAACGAGATAAAACCTAGCCAGTATAATTACCGGTGGTTGTGCAACATACAGCAAAGACCAGCCGATATTGATGCACGTTATTTTAACGTATACGAACCAGTGTTTCCAATGGCAAGTGTAGCAAACACCAACAAAATGCACAGAACATCTGCTACTTTTCATATACACTCTGTTGTACACTTGTCCAGAAAAACAAAGTGTACGACGTACACTTTGCTGAAATAGTTTACACTCTGATTTCTTTGATTTCTGAACTTTAAAAGCCGTATATTGTTTAAAATTGATTAAAAGTTATATTTATTTGTTGTCCAGAGATCAAAATGTTTGTCGCTTGAAAGAAAAAATAACGGGCATTATATTTTGTTTTTTAGATTCTGAAAATTTGACTTTCGTACACTTTGCTGAAAAAACGAAGTGAAATGTACATTTTACTTAGAAAAAACAGAGTGCAGCGTATATTTTTGTTTTACATTTCCATTGGAATCACTGATATAGAGAGAGAATAATGTTATTGAAATAAAGAAAGAAACTAACTATTCTCGGGCCTCCCTAGTCAACTCTACCTAGAAGACTCCCCAAGGAGTCCCCTGACAAATCCCCGAGGACTCACGACAGGGAGTGCCTAGAGATTTCGTTCTTTTACGGGGACTCCCCGGGGAGCTATCTGGCCAAAACCGATGAAATATCTAATTACTAACAAATTCATCTAAATTTTTTAAAAATTAAAAAGCTTTTTTTAATTTTAAAATATTTCATCAATTCTCTCCAGAGAAATCCCCCGGCGAGTCGTCGGGGGAAAGTGGATTAGGGTTGATATACAACAAACTCTTTTTGTTCTATAGAACAACAATTGGCAGATATGATAAACACAAAGAATTCTTTACTATTTCAATAAATAAGAAAGCTATTCAACTAAGAAAACAAACAAACGTTTGTCTAAATCGATCTGAATTATTCCGTACGATTTTTTCGTTTAAAGACCATGTGATATTTGTAGTTAAAGCGTTCTAGTATTAATGCTAGAGCTTTTTCTTTTATTAATATAAATATAAATATAAGCATATATATATATATATATATATATATGTTATAATTGGCATGAGAATTTAGTTGAGATTGGAATAATAGATTTAATTAAAGATGGAGAAAATAGACACAAAAGAGAGCGCAGAAAAGAAAAGCAAAAAAATTTCAAAAATCAAATTGCAAATAACGTTATATGAACGATGTGGAAACTTTTTCTATGAGTTAGATGTAGCAATGTATTTTCTAATTTAGATTTCTTTTCAAATTCGTGACCAAAACAAAACAAAATTTTATCTCTTATTTTTCATTTATCTCAATGCTCTCGCATATCGCTTGTATGAGTCATATAGTAATTAGTGTATCTTGTTGAAGTCATACTTTAACATTAAAACGAAATAAAATACTTCGTTAATTACGATACTTATGTTACATCATCATATAAATATTTATTTATCCTGGTTTTACATTTTAACAATTTAGTAGAATCTACTAATATCTAATTTTTTGCTATCACTTGTTTACTAATTTGAGTTTTAATTATCGATCTTCGTCGCTATGAAACAGACAATGATTAGACATAAATTATAAAGTTTCTATTATATTAACTTATATATTTTTTTTAACGAAGAACCATTGTAGATCATAACACATTAAATGGACAACTCATATAATAGAGAACGAACATTCATTGCATGTCAAAGTACAGCATTCATATCAACATAATGATCCGTGTTGGATTCGTATTTACAAGAAAACTTCAGTTCAGATGTCTCAAGATTTGACAGAGTTTTGAAGATATTAAAGATTGTCAATGGACGTTTTTTTTATTAATCTGCAATATAAGTTAGTTAACACTAAGCAATAATTAATCTTGACTAGACTGTATCTAAAACCAAAGAAAATAGTATGAATTTTTATGAAGTAATGAAATACAAATTCATTCATTTTTTTATAACTTAAACTACGTAAGAGTTTCAAATAATATATATATATACTGATGCCTTAACGATACATTTGAGAACTAGGCCTTGTCGCACAGGCTATTTTAAGGATCGTATGAATTGTTGGAAGATCAGTTTGTTGCGTTGAGCAGAACAGGTACACCTGTAGGCAGATTAATCTCAACGTATGCTACTTTATCTGAATAGAAAACAAGTTCGATAGGTATTTTACTGAAACAATGATCAAATCATTTAATAACAGTAAAGGCAATGTATGAGCTTAGCACAAGTCGATATTTGACGATACAGGAAGTATATTTTCTCACATAAACTAATGCTGTAGCATATTTTTTTTCGAATAAAAGTGCTTGGCTTTATATAAAGTTACTATAAAAATAAGAAACCATCTCTTAGGAATTCAAAATTCACCATGACAAAAAAGTTTCGATCCTTTTAAGATGCAGTATTTGTTCAGGCAAGAACTAGTGGTATCGAAAAATGGAAAACAAAATTGTATTGTTCTTAAGTGATACCTGTTATTTCGCTTAAAATTAATGTACGATCGTTCAATATAAGGTATAATTCAGTGTTTTATCCAGATTTTTCACTCCGGAAGGGCGAATTCAGCTGTCGGAATGGCAGACAAAAGTTTTTTAAGGGGCGAACTACCATGAGTAATATCGATTCTATCATACTGATGTGTTCAAAAGATCTGTGTGTTGTAAGTTATATAAAAGTTGATTATTTATTTCATTTTTCTCGGGAGGGCAAAATGTCTCTTGCCTTCCCGCTGGATAAAACACTGGTAGAATTTCCAAGTATGATGAGAAATACCGCCTAAATATCGCAGTTAGCTCTTCCACAATCATTTTGTTCAGCTCTTGTGATATAAAGCACTGTAAATAACATTCAAAATGGCTTTAACAGAAATAAACTCGCTCAGATGAATTTGCCATACTCTCCAGAGTATTATTACACGAAGAGTCGATTGCATCAGACTTAATACATATTTGAAGGTGCGTTAGAGTAGGCGCTAATCATAGAAGTGACTCTACGTTTTTCATATGATTTAGAAATGTTGAACTCATTCACACTCTTGGTCGTGAAGTCTTGGAAGGATCACAAGAATTGACCGGCATTAAGCTTGCGTGAGCGAACGTGAGCGGCTGAATTGGTCAATATTAATTGTAGAAAGAAAAATTTGTTGCTTCGATGAGATAATCCCATCATTCTGACGATGGAAGTGAAATGAATTTTTTCGAGTCTACAGTTTTTCTACATGATACTAAAATCAGATATTGATAAAAAACGGATACCCATAGCACACGAACTAAACACTTTCTAGACGAATTCGGTTGAACTTTTATTTTGTTAAACTGATAAAGAAAAAGATTAATATGGCGAATGATAAAAATATGTAAGTGGTCATTTTTTTTTAAAATTTTAATATAAAAGAAGTCTAGCTGTCTTGTTTCAACTACAAAAGGATTCGAACAAGTTCAAGATAAACAGTCGAAGTCTGCATTTAAACATTAAGTGGTTGAACGACACGACTTCGCCAAAAATTGTTACTTTGACGGGCACAGGAGCGGTCAAATATATTGGAAGCCAGTATGTACACCTTCATCCAACATAATATGATATATGGCACCGACTGTCCAATTACTGTTTGTCAAAAATACCAGTTCGTTATTGTAGTAGAGAACTTGCGATGAACTTGAGCAGTCAATACTATGTTCGATCATTCCATGTGATGCTCGAAAAGTGAACCAGAAAGCATTTTTGATTCGAATTTAACCAGCTGATCAAGGAGGATATTAATAAGATTATGCCTAATCTACAACACTGTTAATGCCATCTAAGTGGAGTAAAACCGTAAAGTATAATATATCCGGCGTTATTGATAATGAGAAAATCAATTTATAAAAAATATTTCAAATACATTTACTCGCGATCTTTTACTTAATATTTAGGAACTTCAGTATGAAACTTGAGTTATGCAGTTGGCTTGTCAACATTTACTGATACAAAAAGCAAATATTTGCCCCATATATTATTTCATGGAAAAATAGCCTGTCTAGTTCAACTTATTAAATCATTAATATGTAAAAGAAGTGATCTTCTTATCCTTCAGTAGCAATAATAGAATAGGAACGGCATGTCTAAATCAATGTGATATTTTTAGATTAATTTCCAAATCGCATCACCTAGATCAACTGTTTTAGACCCTTTTCCAAATGATATGACTCGTCGGATCAACAATATCTTCTGATCATTTTTCTTGCCCAGAAACAGAGTAATATGGCCGACAAAAACAAAACGTTGACTGACTATTCAAAGGTATTTGCGACATGAGTTATCAATAGTCAAATGCTGCTTCTTCATCTAAGCACGACCTGCCAGTTTGTTAATAAAGCAGGTTTAGGCATATAGAATAGGTCATTGTGGACAATCTTTATTGAAAATGACATAATTTATTTGTATGAAGCTACATACGTGTATGATAACCTGCATACCGACGGTTAAGCCGTCAGATATGCACCGATGATAATAAGTCACCATTGGATTCTCGTACACGATCGATAAAGAAATGAGTTCAGATTTGCGAAAAATAAGCGTTAAACTCTAAAACTAATAAAAGAACTATCCTCAGTATATCTATTCATGATCTACCGCGTTGAACTTAAAAATTCTTTCAGAGAATCAAAACCTCACGATTGTTGAGTCTCGTACTGTATAAAAAAAATGTGTAAACTCACACATAAAAGTTTTGTTTTATGTTCTTGAAATCGAGCCGTGACCATTCTGACTTGTATCGAACCAATCATGATTATATGACTAAAGCGATGAAAGAATACTCAGTGTGATCTCTTTTCATCGTGAATTCATATATATATATATTGATCAGGCGAAAGCCTTCTTTTTTTCTCAACGTTTGTTCGAACTAGGAAGTGTTTGCCTAGTGAAGAGTAAATATTATAATGAATAGTAAGCAGGTTGGAAAAGAGGATTTACGTCATTTGATTTGTATAACTACTCGTGAACCTATTCAAATCGGGATCTAGGAGATTTTTTTATTGAAATAAGTTTTAAGTACCTTTTCCTTCCGACTACGGTATGTTTTATTGATCTACGGAAGCAAAAAATCTTTCTCAAAACGCTCAACTCTCTTGATCATTGCCTTTAACAAAAAAATCTTGAAGACTAATCGAGCATTTAAAATGCATTCTCTGATTTGTGACTCTCCTCACAAATATCAATAACAAACATAGGCATATATCTCCGCACTGCATTATAGAAGATGACATACTTTAATGTAAATTACGCTGAGTTTGTGATGATCATTATATAATTGAATATCTTGTTTTCTTTCCATAGAATCAGCGGCCATGCAGTAGGGTACCATCCTTGTCAAAATTCTTGAGGGTGTGGGTGTCTGCATTCTATGCCCACCCCCACCCACCCCACAGATAGAAGACGCCTTTATCTATGCAACCAATAAAAAAAAAGATTATTTTGATAGATTCTGTAAATATCTTTGAACCTTCAACATTTTGTGAAAACACTTTTCAATCAGCCGTTACTATCTAATTTAATATAGATTATTTTTTCTTCTAGTAAGATATAAATATTTTGATTTAAAGCTTGAATATTTATATTTGTTTCACAATATTATCCGGAATTTGCTTAGGTCAGTTATGTGTACGATACATATGGCGGAGTTGACTTTAAAATATTTTAAAGGCAACTGAATTTTAAAGCCAACTCCAACACATACATTTAGGATTTAGAAAGAATCTCTCTCTATGTTTCAATGTAGAAAATTGTAAGAAAAGCAGTTCTCACTTAACACCATTAGATTTTATCTCGATGTAAATATCAATATAGAAAAGCACTTTAGAAATCTCTTACCTATGAAATTAATACTTGAATACAGATACTTAATAGTAATCTCAATATCAGAATTATTGCAAAACTGGTACCGTTTTCCATTTTGTGAGCGACCCTTTCTGTTTAGCCCAAAAATAGTATGCAATTTACTAGACACATCTTTTAAATACATGTGTCTCTATGAGACATAAAACGACTATGTAGGCTTTATAAAATATTATATAACAGCAATTTAGGGGTCAACCAGGCTAGGAAAATAAAAACTGAATTAAGAAATAGGATTGGTATTGCTACGTAGAAACACTAATCACATTTCTTAATTCGGTTTTTATTTCTTTAGTCTCGTTAATCGTCTAATATGGTATCTTTTACTTTCGTATATAGGGGTGTCGGCTTAGCATTAGTATTGAGTTAATTAATGCTTTTTTAAATACTTTTTCGTTAGCATTAAAAAATTAACTTAATGCTTTTGTATTAGTGTTAAAAAAAATAACTTAATACTTTGGTATTAGTGTTAATTTTGTATTAGGATAATGCTAACACTGAAATTTCCCAAAAACAGAACAAAATTGTTCTGTTGTGGGAATTCGTTCCCAAAAAACAGAACAAAAGTGTTCCATTTTTGGAAAAAATTCCCAGAACAGAACAATTTTGTTCTGTCTTTGGGAACTTTAGGCATTAGTGTTATCCTAATGCAAAATTAAGACTAATGCCAAAGTATTAAGGATTACTTTTAACGCTAATACAAAAGTATTAAGTTAACTTTTTAACTCTAACACCAAAGCATTAGCATCTTTTAAATACTAATGCTAAGCCGACACCCCTATTCGTATACATATATGCAGAGTTGGGCAACCACAAGCAAGTAAACATATTG